>PVIU01004634.1:0-69895 GCA_004026605.1 Ondatra zibethicus
TAGTCAGTTTGGATTCACACCTTCCTAGGCCTGGATGGAGGCGAGAGGGCCTTGGGCTTCCCACAGGGCAGGGTAACCTGCCCTCTCTTAGGACTGGAGGGGAAAAGGGGAGGGGGAGTGGGGGAGCGGGAGGGAAATGGGAGGAGCAGAGGAGGTGGAAATTTTGAATGGTACTATTTATAATGCAATAATAAAAAAATTAAAAGTGAAAAAAAGAAACAAATACAGGTGTCCTTGTTTACCTGCTTGTTTTCTTTCAGCTAGCCTCCTATTGCACTGTTTCCAATTCCCTAATCAGAAAGTTTTACAACACAAAATGGTCTGGGTTTCCCTACATAGAATGAAAAAATTAGGAAACAACCTTCCTCAAGAACAAGCAATACTACTGTTGGGTACATATCCAAAGGATGCTCAATCGTGCCACAAGGACATGTGTTCAACTATGTTTGTAGCAGCTTTGTTTGTCATAGTCAGAAACTGGAAATAAACTAAATGCCCCTCGACCAAAGAATGGATAAGGAAAATGTGGTACATTTACACAACAAAGCACTATGCAGCAGGAAAAAATAATGAGATCTTTATATTTGCAGGCCAATGGATGGAGCTAGAAAAGATCATATTGAATGTGTTAACCCAGACCCAGAAAGACATATATGCACCCACTCATAAGTGGCTTTTAGACATAAAGCACACAAAACCAGCCTACAAATCACAATCCCAGAGAACCTAGACAACAATGAGGACCCTAAGAGAGATAACATGAATATAATCTACATGGGAAGTAGAAAAAGATAGGATCTCCTGAGTAAATTGGGAGCATGGGGACCATGAGAGAGGGTTGAAGGGGAGGGGAGGAAAGAAAAATGTATAGCTTGATAAAATAAATAAATAAAAAAAGTCAAAACAATCTCCCAAAGGCATTACCTCAGTGGTGTGGGACAAATGTCTGTATTCTGTCAATTATATTTTATATAAACGCTGATTGGCCAGTAGCCAGGCAGGAAGTGTAGGCAGGACAACCAGACAGGAAGTAGAGACAGGTCAATGAGAACAGGAGAATTCTGGGAAGAAGTAAGTCCATTCCTCTGCAGTTGTGAGCCTGCCACAGAAGAAGCAAGATGTGATTTCCCGACTGATAAAGGTACCGAGCCATGTGGCTAGCATAGACAAGAATAATGGGCTAATATAAGTTATAAGAGTTAATGAGAAGCCTGAGCTAATGGGCCAATCAGTTTATAACTAATGTAGACCTCCGTGTGATTTCTTTGGAACTTAATAGTTCTGTGGGAACCGGGCAGGACAGAAACCCCAACAATACCTCAGGACAAATCTAGAAAATTACTCTCCCCTGGTGATCCTTGGTAGCATCAATTTGGCAGTTAAAACTAACAATGTGTAAGGTTCAATCATAATTATGATTTTCCATTCAACTTACATAATTTTGGAAATTTAAATTTTATAAATTCAACATTAAAATTGTTTCCTGAAAGTTAATTTGGTCCTCAACATGATGCAAATACAAAAGAAATAATGTATACTTCTTTTAGGAAAGAAAACAAATGATTTTATTGCCCATTCAGTATTAGTTGACCCCTCATTCTCAGTTCCCCTCATGGGGATTTATGGATAATTGATGTCTTCAGGGACTATTTCATGTCTATATCATGACTCTAATCTTTCTTACTACCTTAGATTTTTTAAAGGCTGAAAATATTACAATGCAATCATCTGATTCCATATGTTGATGGTTTCCATTGAGTAAAGCTCATTAGGATTTTGATTTTAAAAATACCCTCCCAACAAACAGAAACAAAAATAAATTTTAGCTTGAGAATAGTTTTTAGTAATGGTTTACACTTCTAGGTCCTTGTTATTAGAGGATTCTCAAGTTATTTAAAAGTTTACAAGGCATTTTTGAGATTAAAGTCATCAACAAGATAAATAAACAAATAAAAAGACATTGTGGTCACGATTTGAGGACATTTATTTCAGAAGTAAATTTAATTAAATAAATCTTTGGCATAACCTTTTGAGAGAAATTCTGCCTTTCCAATCTTAATCTTCTGATAAGAACATGACAAAAGAGTTGAAAACCCTAAATAGCAAAATTGTAGGAATGGCTGAAATTAGTGAGGAATTTTATCTTCTGTTGGGTTCAAAGGCCTAACACTGCAAAATATATGTTTTCCATGTGAACTTTCCATGATCTATTGCATTAACTAGACAGCCGACACTTGATATTTCTCCCTTCCGCCCCCACCGGCTTATCTCTTTTTTTTATTTCCCTTTGGCAAGGAACAAAATTCTAACACTTCTTAAGTCACATGCATCTCCAGACTGACATGCTGTATCAGTCAGCTGACATTACTTTCCATAATATCACTAGCCATCACTTATCTAAACATTTTTGAAAATGAATAATTAAGATGAGTATTTAACTACATTTGTTGTGGCGAAGATAGGATATAACAACACAAAAGTAATAGATTGGAAAAAAATCCTAATACATTCTGATGGACTTAAATATTTTGTTTTATTACTATTTAGGTTACTTTGGAAACTCAACGGCATTCTCAAGTAAAAGAGTACTTTTTTCAAGCTTTTATGGGTGGCATTGAATGCTTTGTCTTCTCAGAATAATTTATTGTGAAAGGTATGTGTAGGGGTTTGTCTGTGTTAGAAATTCTATCTGCCCTCCAGCTAAGTCGCTTCAGTGGAAATGAGATCCTGACCACTGGGCTGATGGATGCACACATAACTGACTTGTTCAATTCTAATTTAATTCTGGAAATTTATCTCCTTTATGACTTTAATTTTTCTGACATGAAAACATTCTATCTTTTTAGGCTCCCATTGTTTCTACAGAACAGACGTATTCCTTGGCACAGTGGGGGAAGGACTACAAGATGCAGCAGTAAACAATATCACAAAACCAATTTTCATATTGGCAGAAAAATAACTCCAAATAACTGTAACTTGAAACACTGTCAGATTCTTGGCACTTATGATGCAGGATTATTAACAAGAACTTTCACCACTACAAACGTGTATCGTTGACTTTCAGGAGACATACACAGTAGTGTAGAAGTGTAAAAGAGAGGCAAAAAAGAGAAAAACACAAGTTTCATTCCTGACAAAGACAGTCTTACCAATTTTATGATCTTAGGAGTTGAAACAGACGCAGGGAAGTATTCATTACAATTTCTCATAGTAATGGTAAGAAGACAGGCACAAGAGGGATGCTAAAATGAACTTTCTATATCTGCATTCCTTTTTGAACCTTGTCTCCTAGATAACCACAGTCCTCCAATTCATGGATTATGTAACCCATTAGTCTCTTTTTTATTTTTTATAAAAGTTGCATTTTACTTGCTTTTCACATCACAGACATTCTGCTGTGGTTCATTAGTATAATTTATCTGAAGTGTAATGAGACACTCAGAATAAATTCAGTAAGCAAATCCACCATATTGCAGTTAAAGTATTTTTGCTAAGTTGTATGTTTTGCTTTATTCTGCATTAAGAAACAAACAAAATAGAACCATTCATTTTGCTGTAATTTTAATCTTATTGAACATACAATTATAGTTGAGTCAAATAGCAGGATGGCAAATAGAGGACTCTATCCACATTTGGAGATGTTTCAAAAAGAATTTTACAGAAACATGGGCTTTTTCAAGTTAATTTCTTTGGTTTCCTTTATTCCCTCCATCATATAAAAGTGCCTTTCTTTATTCATTTTTTTGTCAGCCTTTGGGTATAAAATTTTAATTCTCTTTGAAGTGGATTCTCTCAATACCTATTAAAAACCTATTGTTCCCTAAGCTTAGCCATGCATTGACACAAGGATCCTCCTTTACCACCCTATTCAGTGAACCTGAGGCAGAAGGGAATAAAAGATATGCATTCTTGAAGCAAAGCTTCTACACTGTCATATCCAATTAGAGACTTAGGAACACCTGGACAAATAAGGGAATAAATTGTGGGATTACATCATGCTATTTTCAAATGTTTGAATTAATTTGTACAGACATTAAATTAAACCCATGTTGTGAAGGGCAACTCAACATTTTTCAAGTCCAGAGGATCAATTTCTTTTTCTTATCTTTCACTAGTTTGATCATAGCAAATTTTCTTAGTTCTTAGAAATACAGAATTGGAAGACAGGAAAGAAAAAACCTGCTTTTTGTTTGTTTTGGGTTTTTTTTTGTTGTTGTTGTTCTCTTGAAGTGTTCGTTTTAATGGTGACATTTTTTTTTCTGCCTTGAAACTTGCTTTTATTGCCCCCAAATGAATGGACTTAGAATAAGTCTAAAGGATGTGAAGCACTGACAGCACTGGATCTAGAGTTTAATCACAAATTAGACTTAGTTCTTTTTATATTTACCTATTGCCTGCAGTGTGATTAATCAATTATAACAGCTAAGAATGCTCTTAAAGATGGATTTCAATAGGTGCCAAATATATACTATCTCATTGTTAGTGGGATTCCTTGAAATGAGTCTATTTCATTTAATGAAAGTATTCTTCTAAATGTGCACTTTGACAGTGTTTTGGACAAGTTGAACCCCTATGCATCACTGGTACCATATGATTATGTTATCTGTGTATGTTCTAGACATCATAGGATTTTTCAGTACATTTTATGATTCCCATGTTATTCATATCATGAGTCTATTAACAAACACAGAAATCTCACAGGTATCTTTACACATTTTCATGACAATACTCCCTTGGAAATTCTTGCATTAAAACTCTAGTCATGGTGGCTACTATATCCCTCATTACCCAAATCACTTAGATAACCTCTTCAGGACCACCTGAACAAGGAGCTAGTAACTATGGCTAATCGTTTGCAAGCAGATAATGATTACTTTCACAAAAACCAAATTGCTGGATATTATTTGATTATTAAGTTTTCTGCTTGGAGTAACCATAAAGTACATATACCATGTCTTTGGTGTGGTGTTTATTTTCTTTCCAAGAGAGTTCACTTAACATGGCTGTGTCTTGACTATAGTTTTCCTGGCATAAAAGCAGTTATCAATTCTACATTCCTATTATAATATTCGAGTGTTTTCAAAAGCCTAAAATCAGTGTTCATATTTCAGCACAATAACAGGTACTTGTAGGTGAGAGGGGCTATTTTAGAAGAAGATAATGAAATCGAAAGTCACGTTTTTCTATTGTGAACCACAATTTGGTGCAATCTGCTGGAGCAATGGCTGGCTTCTCCTGATGGAATTTTAAAAACGCTCAGCCTGGGTCCTACCTCAGATACTGTAAACTTGATGTTGCATTTAACAAACTAATAAGTGATCCCATTCACACTAGAGTTTAAGGACTACCAACCTAGCCAGGTGGTGGTGGTGTACACTTTTAATCCTGGCACTCAGAAGGCAGAGGCTGGTGGTCTCTGAGATTGAGGCTAGCCTCGGCCACAGAATGAGATCCAGGACAGCTGGGGCTACAGAAGAAGCCTGTATCAAAAAATCAAACCAACCAACCAACCCAACAACAACTCCTCTCAGCCTGGAGAAAGGTATAGGGGCTGGAGAGACAGCTCAGGAGTTAAGAGCTCATATTGCTATTTTGAAGAACCTGATTTCAATTCCTATCATCTTTGTCAGGTGGCTTCTTGAAAATCCAGCTCCAAGGAATCCAGAACTTCTTATGAAGGAGAAGAAGGAGGGAGAGGAGGAGGAGGAGGGAGGAAAAAGGAAGAGGAGGGAAGGAAAGAAAGAGAGAAAGAAAGAAATGAGAGAGGGAAAGAACTACCTGCCTAACTAAAGACCCCTGAATTTTTATTTTATTGTCACTGAATAAGCAAAACAAAGAAAAACAAACATCTTATGTATCTGCAGTTGTGGAACACAGCATGGATACTGGGCTGGCTTTCCCGAACTGCTCCTGTACAGAGGCACAGGACTATTGTACCACGGTGACCATAAATCTCCAGAATGAGGCCATAGTCAGGGCAGAACAGAGGCACAATGCAGGAGAGCTAGTGACTCCAGTGTGCTCAGGGGAGACATAAATATGCACACTGGAAGTATATGTTTACATACACTTTGCTAGCTGCTGTATTGGCTGCGAGCTATAACAGGGCAAGTGCCTACCTCAGCTCAGTTAGATCAAAGTTTCAGTAAAGCTGCAAAAAAAAAAGACTCTTTCTTTTTTGTCCTAGACCGGGAAAGACTACAGGTTAATTAATAGCTATTTCACTCATTCAAAGAGAAGGTGGTCACTCTTTTTAAGAAGGAAACACATTTTATTAAAAAACTGCTAAATTCATAACTAATTGGAATGAAGTTTAATCTAAATGCAGAGATTCTTAGGAATCCACACTGTGGTTCGGCCTCTGTTTGTGGGAAACACTCAAGTCTCAGGTCTCGGTGGACTTCTTGGATCTTATCATGTACAGCTTTCTGGAGATCGAGAGCAAAGTGATGATAGAGAAGATTTACTTCTTAGAAAATGCTGGAGTCAAGGAAGAAGATAAGGTCTGAGAGACAAGCAGGACCAACCTTTTATCATTTAATACACATATACATATTTGCTTGCAATAACAATTAATTTAATAAGAGGCCATGATTTGAAGGAAAGCAGGAAGGGTGTGGTGGTTTGAGAGAAAATGCCCCCCTTAGGGAGTAGCATTATCAGGAGCTGTGGCCTTGTTGGAGTAGGTGTTGCCTTTTAGGACACGTGTCACTGTTGGGGGCAGGCTTGGAGGTCTTCTCTACTCAAACTGCACCCAGTTTGACACATAGTTGATTCTGGGGCCTGTGGATCAAGCTATAGACCCCACAGCTCATTCTCCAGCATCACATCTGCCTGCATACCTCCATGTCCTGCCATGAGTTAATGGACTAACCCTCGGAAACGCTAAGCCAGCCCCAATTAAATGTTTTCCTTTTTAAGTGTTGCAAAATCGTGGTGTATTTTCAAAGCAATAGAAACCCTACCTAAGACACAGAGGTGTATTGGAGGTGGTGGAATGAAGAAAGGAAAAAACAAAATGTTGTAATGAAATTATAATCTCAAATTAATATAGCTTTGGGCAGGGAGTATCCTGTTTCTCTTTGTTCTGTATATGGATAAATGTTGTTGATGGTTGTAGGCGTGAGATGACCTTTGCCTGCTGACCAGTCTCAGCAGGGTATTCCTTAGAAATTAAAGACATCCAAACTCAGAATCTTGCAGGTCCTTTGGAATCTTGAAAGGCTACTCTGAGGCTTTGAAGCCTTGGTTATTTGAATAATTATCCTTTAAGCACATGCTTCAACACACACACACACACAAAAAGCCAAAAACCACCTTTAATTCTGAAATTGTTGTTTCTTGAGAATGTCATCCATGGACATTACACATTTTGTTGAAATCCATCTTCCTTTTAATCCTACCCCCCCCCACACACACACTTTTTCCTACCAGCTTCATATGCTACAGGGATGACTGGCTTCCAGATTGCTATTCTCTGTTGGAGAAGGGTGGGTGAGCTAGAGAATGAGAAAAAAAAAAGGCAGAATTCCCAGGCTATTAGCTTAAAAATGAGCTTGGAAACCATCTCTCAAATATCATCTTTGTTTTAAGCGGGAGAATGTCTAACATTGTCTACTAAAAAATAAATGATACAATGTTTTGGTAACCATATCAATTTTGCTCAAATATTATTGGATAGAATTTATTACTATAAGATAGATAAATAAAATATTACTGGATAAAAATATTCTACAGAATCTATTGATGGCTGAAATGCATTCAAATATTAATACAATCAAGTGAGTGCCGGCCGAATTAATGATACAATAGTATACTCAAAGAAAGACCATGTTTTCTCATGAAACAAACATGCAATTCATGGGAGCTAATCAGAGAGCTTGAGATACAGTTTTCAGAAGTGAAAAATACAACGGAAGAGGCAAAAATTCCTTTGCCCTTTAACTCTGGGATGACAAAGTATATATGATGTCTTTATTTTCTGACATACTAAATATTTAGCTCTGTAAAAGCCGTAAGTCTGCTGCTGATGTCATTAGAATTTCATGAGGGTCCCATCTGTAAATGCAGCACAGCTTAAACCCAAACACACATGCACATCTCCAGAGAAGATAGACACAGGCCTGCTGACACATGAATGGGATGCTTTGTCTACCTAACACAGAAAATGTAAATGAATTGCCAAGGACGAAAACTAAGGGATTCAAAGGCTTTCTTGATTGCCTTCTTTAAAATGCCAAGAACTTAAGCTGGCCTTTCTTATCTTCCACTACAAGTGTGTGACACTTTAGGAGGTCTTTCTTATTGTACTATAATTCAGGGATTGTTCCAGCTCCGTGCTCCATGCCTTTTTCCAAAGGGCAGCCTGCGATGTATAATTCGGGTAATGAACAGCTGCATAATTTAAGGGTCGAGCTAGTAGGGCACTGTTCCTTATTTGTGTTGCTTTAGCAGTTGCCAAGATGTTCCAGGCCTCTTTAGGAATACGATTTTTTGACTGCTTTATTTCTCTCAGATGATATATGCTGGGGTTTGGTTGTGTTCCAGAAAGCAAATTTTATCAGCAGAAGTACCAGAGCAAGCTTTTCTCTCATTTTACTCCAAAGGGAAACAGCACTGAGCTATAACGAGGTAATTTTTTTCCAGCCATGCACACACTGTGTTCTAGCAGGCCAGGTTGTTTAAACCAAGTCCTGTGCCTATCCAAAGCATGATAGACTCAATCACAGAGCTATCAAAAGTATTTCCACAGTGCACTCCTCTCATACAAGGCCAATCCCCTAAACATTCAAAAGGACCAGGCAAGGAGGCCCTTCAAGATGAAGACTGCATGCTGATTAATCAGTTGCTTTATTTATCCTGCCTTGGCAAGCATTCCTTGTTTGTAAATAAAAGGTTTACCCTGAATTTCCTGCAAACTAAAGAGCATAAGGCTGGCTTGGACTGCATTCAGAGAGGAAGAAAGCTGCCTGCTGTCAAAGCAACAGAGATCTCAATGTCCACTGTCATAAGTCCCCCTTCACGTGTCTTGAAGCCTAGACCGAATCTGATCTCAACACAATTGTCATTTCATCAGGATGAAGCAGAATAGGCAAACTTAAGAGGAAAAAATTATTTCCTCTTTTTAATTGTAACACTCTTCTGGGGGGAAATTCCCCAAATGCAATAGAGTATACACCCTGTAGGACAAAGCATGGAGGAGGAAAAAAACTACTGATTAGACAGGGCATCATTTTGCAAGAAACAAATGAGTGTGCTCTTCCACTTATCAGAGAGTAAGCAGCTAATGGGAAAGAGATGTGACAGACCACAAAGACTAGGAATTGTCTGCAAACTGGCAGGAACAGTGATTTGCTGATGACCCAAATTATTTTCAGGCAGTTTGGCACATCTCTATTTGTCACACTTACACAACTAAGCCAAATGCATTTAATTAATACGACACATTTTCTTTTCTTTGAAATAGGAACAAAACAGCAAGCATTTCTTGATTGCTGGAAAATGCCCCAAATGGCAAGAATTATAATCCTCTTGCCATCATTTCTCTTCTGTTATCTTCTATGATTAGCACACAACTGCCGTAAACATTCCTTCTGGATGAGAAATTTTGTGGCTGCAGAAAGATCTCTGGTACAGGTTTTGTGTGTACACAAGGAGACATTAGAAACACGGCTACAGAAATAAACAAAAATATACAAGTAACCCACATGTTCAGTTTTTCTGAAAGTAAAGTAAAGAGAGCTGTCTTCTTTGAAGGCAAACATTCTGGCCCTGGGAGATGGTTCACTGGGTAAAGCTTTTTACTTGTGAGATTGAGAGCCTTGGTTCAAATGCATGCAATTCGAATAAAGACAGTAGCACATATCTGTAATCCTAGGGCTCCTATCTCAGGACATCAGTGGTGGAAATAGGAGGCTCCCTGATAGCTAACTTAATAGTTAGACTGGCATACTAAACAGTTAACAGACAAGATAGGGAGCTGCGACTAACAACTGAGGTTGTCTTCTGGTCTCCATATTTTCACCATGCCATGAAGACACCTGTACACTTATATATCATACACAAACACATATATGTGATACACACAGACACCCTTATTAATCAGTGATGGGGTTCTCACATTAGTACATAAATCCACAATCAAAGTAGTTCAATGAAATCTTTACCACTTCAGTGACCCGTGGTACTGGCAAAGTGAGGGCTCTCAGAAGAGTACTCATGGAAATTCAGGAAAGAGAGGTGTCATTCTAAAATCCCTCCCTTGAGAAGGTAGACAACAAAGTTCCTGCATTCAGAAAGTGCTGGTTGGGATCCCTTGTCTTTGATTCTAGGCTCAGGCCTTTCTCTAACTGGCTAGGTCAGGAAATACAGTTGGCATTTCACACCTCTGTGAAATGAATAATCCTATGAATTCCCGTTGTTCCCCTTGGTGGAGAAAGGCACAAATCACAAAAGCTAATGTTTTTATTAATTTTAAATAAAGGGAGTGCAGTCAAAAAGCATTTGTGGAAAGAGGCAACAACATTGAAAACAAACATGTTAGTCTCACCAAAATAAACTCATTTCAATGTATCAAATTTAGAATTGCAAGCATGTTTTAATTCTCTCAAACCCTGAGGGACTGTGCAACAAAAGTATACATTTTTATAACTAAACATGCACCTTGTATTACTATTATAAGTTATAGCCTGCTGTATAATTTTTATATACTGGTATAAAATTAACCTCGCAAAGAAAATTTAAGAATGTCTCTGAAGAAAAATATATTAAATCTCACTTTCAATTGCACACCAATTGCATGTTAATGTGTTCGTGTTTCTGAACATATGTATTGCGCAAACAGAATGCAAGAGTGAGCTGCATTTACTTCTTGAATTTTAATCACTTCATTGAGTGGCTCTGTTTAGGTTGGAAAGCATATCCTTAGCAGCACAATTCCCTTATCATTTAGTGTACTTAAGATGGAGAAATGGTTCAGGCCTTCAGCTATTGAACAGATGACAAATTAGAAAGCAAAAACAAGTGTCAGAATAAGAAGGAAAGGAATCAATCACTCAGAATTGAACTACTCCCCCAAACTTGGTTCTGAAATCACCTGGAAATTAAACTCATTGTTTCCTTCAGTTCTTCAACACAACTGAAACACATAGTATCTCATCACTTCCTGTTTCCTCCTTCCTAATCCTCCTCTGGCTCCATTTCCCTTCTGTCCAACCTTTGCCCTCTGGTCAGAATTTTCAGAGGCTTTCCTGCCAGGACATAGAGTTGAAAGTACCCTCTCAGCCAGGTTCTCCCTGCTCCCCTTGCTAATTCTCTGCTGCTCAAAACACTGTCCTTCTCCCCTTTCTTTTCATCTCTTCTGAGCTTCCAGCTCTTTCTGAACAACTTGGAAACCAGTGCTGACAGGTTCTTCTACTAATCTGTGCTGTTCAACCTCAATTTGACCCTGGGTGTTGTTTAACAATCCCTTTAATCATCACTTATTGACTCATGGGACTCTTCAACGAGGTAGCTTACCTTGGGCCTCTTTCCAGGTCTAACCACTGTATTGTTGGCAAATGCCACCTGATATTTAACTGAGAGTCCTGAAGCCCTGTTCTTTCCCCTCCCTTATAGCAACTTCTTTCCTATTCCTTCAGAAAAAGGCAGTATCTACTCTTCTCTTCCTAATCGTTACCCTGTTTTCTTTTTCTTTTTCACATCCCTGAGGTTTTTCTTGCTCACCTGAAGGAATAGGAAAGAAGTTGCTATAAGGGAGGGGAAAGAACAGGGCTTCAGGACTCTCAGTTAAATATCAGTTTCTTTGTCAGCAACCAATCTCCACACAACCCTGAACTTTCCATTATGATAAATTCTGTCTCCTTCCAGTGTGGAAATGTTCAATAGCTATCCTGTGTCAACACGAAAACCTAAGAAATAAACTTCAACAGAAAAATAGCATTTGCCTTAACCTCTTGTTTTATCTCTCTTGTGGTAACACACTGACAAAGTCCCTTGTTTTTCGATAATAAACTCTACAGATCGAATGCCTAATAGGTCATACTTCTGTGTCACCCTTTAAATCTGTGAGTCAGGACCTCCCTGTTGGATTGGAATTATTTTCTCAAGGCCATGTTTTCCACCCTACAACTAACTGCATTTCCTTCCCTCTCTGTTGTGTCCCGCCTTCTGGGCCTCTCACGTTTCTTATCTTATAGTCCCCTTCTTCCTCTTCAGCAGGAGCTTCAGGTTGGGAATTAATCTGTCCACACACACCAGGTCTCAGATACAAAGGAAATCCCAAAAGTAGACGACAAACATGTCTGTACATAAAAACTATCTGCAGTATTAGCCCCTGGGCTTACAAGATGCCGTTTTTTTGTTTGTTTGTTTGTTTGTTTTTTCCCCTCAGAATGCTCAAATGGCATAATTCTGGAGAACAAAATGTCTAACGAGATAGGGCATGGATGCTTGTACAAGCGAGGTCAAATGAAAAGGAAAAGTTATCCTATAGCAGCAAGCAGGTAATTTGTGCTGGGGGAAGGAGGCTGGCTCTTATACAGATCTCAAAGTAAACTTTTGTTGTATAGCCTGTAGGGCAGGCGATGGAGGGGAGAGGGCCTTGGGCTTCCCACAGGGCAGAGTAACCTGACCTCTCTTAGGACTGGAGGGGAAAAGGGGAGGGGGAGTGGGGAAGCGGGAGGGAAATGGGAGGAGCGGAGGAGGTGGAAATTTTGAATGGTACTATTTATAATGCAATAATAAAAAAATTAAATGTGAAAAAAAAGAAAACCTACAAAAACCCACCGATCCTTGAGCCTCAAAATCCACCAATCCCTGTGTAGAGTAAAAAGTTCAAGGAAAGAACATCTTGACCCTGACTTGACCCCAAGCCTGAGACCAGGGCCAAGAAAAAAATCCCAACTATCTCTGACCTTTCCCCAGGATCAAGCAAACCACAATAATCCCACCAATCCTATACCAAACTGGACCTGTTCATGAACCCCGCCACCGCAAGAAATCCTATATAAGCCTGCCTTCTGGTCAGGCCCCTGCTGCTTCCAGCCCCAGCAAAAGCAGGCCCCCTCTTGTGTCTCTGCCAATAAATTCCTTGTGTGAGGTTTGTTGTGCAGACCACTTTTCCCTCAGAACTGTAACACTTCCGTCAGGGAAACTTCTTCCCTCAGATCTTCAATGGTGTCCATTACGGAAGACTTTTCTCTCAGAGCTGCAACACCTGAGACGGGGAAGCTTTCCCTTCGTAACTGTGACACTTTGATACAAGAAGCCTTTCCCCTCAGAGCTGTAACAGCTACTTCAACAAGTTCCGGAAATCGTGTCTTTGGTTGCTTTAGGGAAAGAGGCACTTTAATATAATCCTACATATTTCTTTTTGCTTTGTTCTTCTCTGCGCCCTATTTCATCATCTTGTTGATGGCACACTAGCGATGCTGCACGTTTGCTCTGAAGCACCAGTGTCTATGTACAATGCATAGGCATGAGAGGAGTTTTCCTCCTACATAGCATCTGACTCTAACGCTATGCTTTGGGAGAGTCAGAAAATATACCGTAGCTTTGGCAAATGGTGTGGCATTTGGAGAGCTCTTTGCACAGCAGGCATTCCTACAGTCCTGGCAGGCCGTTTCATTTTCCATGTGCTGTTGGTACCGTGTGCTAGCATCATCAAAATAGCTGATGAGATTGCAAGGGTTTTCTGGAGCCATTGGGGATAGTGGTACTGATGTTAGTCTCCATTACCTGTGGTGTAACTCAGTGAGTGATGTATTAGAGAGACCAAAGTTGGAAATGAAAGAAGCAGAGAGACTACGGATAAGCTATGGAAGAGGAACTCCAGGAAACTCTCTTTGTTAAATTTGTGGAATGAGTTCTACATGAGAAAGAGGATCTCTGCTCCTGATTTTACTAACTTCACTCTATTTTATCTCCTGAAGAGTAGATTCAGAAGAAATTCCTAATTAATAAATATTGTATGTCCTGATTCTTTCCATATTTCCATTACCCATCATTTCCTGTCTAAATTAAAGGAAGAACCCCCAAAATAGTCTACTCCAGGCATGTTTTTTAATCCATATTTCTAGCTGCATCAAAATGAATCTTTGGGTACTTTTCAGATTACGTCATTCTTCTCTGTATAGCTCTCCTCTAGCTGCACGTTAATCGTGGTGCCTTTAAGAATATTCATGCTATGCAGGAGAGTCAGCAAATTATCAAAGGAAAACAAAATGTTTTTCTTCTTGCCAAGCGGCATTGCTAACCTTGCCTCTTGTGCATTGTTACAAAGATAATGAGGCAGCTGGATATATCCAAGATGGTAGACTGTGTAACCCACAGGGCACCCATTCTGATATTAATAATGATGGAAATTAGCAACAGCGTTGTCAGCACAGATGCTTTGTCAGAAACTTGATAAGAGCTGACCCTATGCTAATCTCTCCGATCTCTACTTCCATCACATCTTCTCTACAACCTTATCACTTAGGTGTCAGAGTTATCGTCTTTGACAACTTAAGTCAAAGTTGATGTTATATGCCCAGCAGGCTCTGGGTATCTTGAGTAAATTCATTTAAAGAGATTTAGAAGATAATGGGCTAGCAGCGAAAGCTAATACTGCAAAAGAACTTGGATGGGATTAGTGAGAGCTCTCATGGAAGGATTCTCACACTGCAAACAATGCCAAAAGTCAGCAGCCTTGAAGCTACTTTTGTATTTATCATAAACTAGTATTCATGATCCATTTAATGCAAGTAATCAGTGAAGGGAGATGAAGGAATAGTTCAATTATCTTTAAGGAACAGGCTAGTGTTTTCTTTTAATTTGGTAAATTTTTATGAAATAGTGAAAATGATAACACAATTTCATGTTTTCAAACACTTTTGAGTGACAATTATATTCTAGCACTGAACTCAGTTAGTTCAGATGGCCTCATTTAATTCTCACATAAAAACCATTATTATTTTCTAGATATTTCACTTGGGAAATTGAATTGCGAAGAGATTAATGTTCATGGATAATGTTAGAAACGTAAAACCAGCTACCGCATAGCACTCAAAGCTACACCTTCTTAATATGAGTGCTCTACAGGTTACTACTTCTCACAATCAAAATATAAGCTGGAGTTGCATCATACTTCCCATTCTTAAATTGCATTTATCTCTTTCCTCTTAAATCGTATTTAGTTCTATACAGCACAACAACCTACAGAGAATTCTTTAGCTTCAATATCAGATGCATAGCTTATCTTTGTCACTGTGTAAGTCATCCTGATGTTTGGAATGCTTCTGACTTTTTTATAATAAATCCTATATAACTGTATTTTCTGAATCTTATATTCCTAACACATGAGCACAGCCTGTGGGACTTAAACAGCACATGCTTACATCTCATATGCCTGGAAGCCGGGGGGTTCCATGATGAAGGTGTAGTAGACAGGTAAGATTTCTCCTGACACTGCTCTGATACCTCACACACAGCAACTGTCTCTATAAGCTCACAGAAACTTTTTTCTTTTCACAGGCAGAGATGGAGAGCAAGTGATTTCCTACTATCTCTCTTAGCTGGAGCCCCTCCTTTAGAATACAATTTAATATTAATTCTTTCTTTAAAGAGAGGGAATCTTTCCCATGATAACTACTCCGAGAATTAAAGCTTCACATATTATTTCTAAGGAGATACAAATATTTACTTTAGTTAACAAGTAATTTGGTCACTGGTCCTTCTTAATATATAGTACAAACAGTTGCAGAAAGTCCTTCGTGAGGCTCACAACTCTAAAAGAAGATATTCATTGTCACAAACATCTGGCAACCTACAGATGGATCACAGCTGTGAGGAAAAAATAAGTGAGTAATTCTTCCATTCTGATCTATCTGCTACATGATAACTATGACCTAATATAGCTATGATCATACAAATGTGCATACAGGCTATAAAACAGCCTCTATAACCAGGAGTGTAATCCTCCATTTTGCAGATTTGAAGAATCAATCAATTAAATCCAGGATAAGGTCAAATATTATCGATCCAAGAGTCAATAAAAATCCCTTCCTTTACTTTTCCTACCTTTGAGTGTGTGTGTGTGTGTGTGTGTGTGTGTGTGTGTGATCTAAGCATATTTTCCTTAAAATACAATTTTTCCCCTAGCAATGGCACTTACATACTGGTAAAAAGAGAAAGGTCCTTAAAAAACATAATGATTTGCTGACTCTGTAATCAATAGTGTTATAAAACCTTGGAGGCAGAAATAGTTGAAAATAAAAATATTAATGCCTGAACTTCAAGAGCATACTTAAAAAGCAGAATTTAAGAGAGGCTCATTGCTGGGGGGAGGTAGACAGTACATACATCAACTTTGACAACTTCCCACAGTGCATGGATGAGGGTTGAAAATAAAACAACATACGGTGCTATTGATGTAGTGTTTCTCTACCACTTTTTACTCAAATCTAATTTCTAACAAAATCTCAGTTTGTTTCATAAGATATGGCATTGTGTCCATAAAATTGATTGTGTATATACATAAATAATTATTCTTTTCCACATTTTAAATTAATGGTCATTATCTTGTTACTGGTAATCCCGGTGAAAGTTTCAATTTTCATTTGTTAATCCAAATTAATTTAAAAATTTATGGTTATTTAATGCAGAGACATATTTTAATTTTTGTACAAACACAATGCAGTGTTTTCTGTGTGTGAACCCAGTATCAGTTTGAGCCTGCCTGAAATTTTGTCTCTGATGTGTGTGTGCATTTCTTTATGTGGAAGATAGAAGCATTTGCTGCTGTGCTTTTATCTGACTGTGTCCAGGAACTAGCAAATAGAGAATTGTAAATATTACATGTTTGGAAAAATTCCACCTGGCGCAATTCAATCTCTGGGTGGCTAAACATTCTGGTTAGACAGAAAATTCTCTTGTTAGCACTCCTTGTTAATCTAGAAACAAACAAGAAATGCTTTCAGCATATTCAAGTGGTATTTTTAGGGATACCAAATCTCAATCCTCTTTTCATTTATTCTAATTTATTTCATTCAAAAACATGTCTTTTATTGGTCTTAAATACTTTGTTGTCTTTTTTTAAAAACTAATCCCCTTCCTCAAAATTCCCTGTAAAGGTTAAGTTTAAATATCAGTTTCTCTTTGATCTTAGAAGAATTTTTGTTGTTGTTTCTGTATTCCAAATGTCTTTTGTCATGTCAGGAAATTGAGCTAATCCTTCAATTATTTATAAAAGGCAAAGTAAAATCTAGAGGGATTGGCCTGAGGAGATGACTGAACACATAAAAGGCTTATTGGGCAAACTTTATGACCTGAGATCAAATTTCACCAGCAACATAAAAATAGGTAGGTGCAATTGCATGATCAATGGAGACATAGGCTTGCTGGCCATCCAGACTAGCTTCCTTGGCAACATCTAGGTGTACTGAGAGACCATGTCTCAAAAATTAAGGGGGCTATCAAAATGGTTCAGTGCCGTGAGGAAGAAGTATCTTTCCCACAAGTCCCAAAGCTCCCTAGGATTTTCTTCACAAGTTATGCTACAGTGGCCAGACTGCAGTAAGACATATTTTACCATTCAGTCTAGCATTTGTCCAAATGCAGTCATTTTAAGTTTCTTACAGGAGTAACACTTTAAGTCAAGCAGACATTGTCTTCAGGTCAATCCCTATGGTTGATTGAAAGACAAGTGCAGTTGATACCCTTACATACAAACTCTATATTTGTAAAGTCATCTGCGTGGTAAAAATTTTCACCCAAATAATAATGATTATAATAATCATAGTAGCACCTACTCCTACTTTGTACACATTTAGGGACATGATCATTCACAAAAGAGAATATGTGTTGTTTATAGCTGAAACTACCTGTTTTCTGCATTTGTGAAATGTTTTTTATTCTAAAATGCAAATTTATAACATTTTAATTGCCTTCTTATTTATTTACATTTTATTCCTTCATTTATCCATTTATTTATTTGCACACATGTACGTTTTTGTTGGGACTGTTGTTTAAATGGTTCCTGTGGTTTGGGCTGGAATACTATGAAATATTCTCCCTCACAACCCGCACAAAGGATGCTGTGATGTGTGCTACAGAACAAAAAGCAGTGGTGTTAGGGCAGCTTTATTCAGACTTGAGTTATAATGCTTTTGGCTTCTGAGGTCAATGCTAATGAATCAACAATATATACTAAATAAGGAGCCTTTAACCACAAACACACAAAACAAGCTTATATATTGATTGTTTGATGAAAATATTGCAAGCAGAGGCTCTAAAGGATCCTAACCTTGCATTTCCTAAAAGAGCAAAGATTCAGCATTCACTAAGTTGATGTTCTTTGTGAGTTTATAGAACATAACTACTGAAAGTAATGAGAATTTACTATGGACCTCCTATACTATTCCCACGAGAAAATGTCAATAGATTCATAGACTCCAAATCCATGCTGCCTCCAAGTAAAAACAAGCCCTCTGGTGTGTGACCCAACCATACTCAAGTTAGACATTTCCAAATATTTTGTGTGGTAAAAAAATTATTTAGTGAATGAAAAAAGGGGGTAATTCAACATATACTGTAGATAAGGTGAACTTAATAGAATAAATGCTTTCTATGTATTAAATATATTATTTATATATTATAAAATCAGAGTGAAAATTAAGGTTTTTAAAGCTTTCCAGTATATTGATTACTTGAAATTTTGATATTTGCCTTCATTTAAAGTTAAAGCCTTAAAACCATATGAAACATTTAAAACTCAAATACCAATTAAACCTTACAGTACCCCTGAAGCAACCATCTAGAATCCCTGTATTTTAAAGGTTAACATAAAAACCATACTTTTAATATTCCACAATTTTTGGCCTTTGACAAGATCATCAGTTTCTAAATTCTGCATTTGAGTTCCAGAACTTTATGTCTTCATCTTTATTTTATATTATTACCTAGACTCAGACCTCATTTTCTATATTATATTATTATAGTGCTTTGAGTCATTTATCCCACTAATTTAATATTTCCAGTCTTTTTTACTTTCAAGAAATACATGCACAAACACACACACACTGTATAGCAGAGAAACTAAGACAAAGTGACAGAGAGAGAGAGACAGAACCAGACACAGACAGAAACAGAGACAGAGGCAGACACACAGAAACCACAATTTAGAAATCATTTAAGGATAAGAATTGGATAGAATATACTCAGACTCAATAGCACCATAACAAAATGAAGTTCAGTCTCAGGAAATTAAGGACCATTTCCGAAAAGGACAATTTCCTAAAAACAACACTGTGGTTATTACTTTTTTAGTGAGTACTGCTTCTCCACTGAGCAAATGTATGCTAAACATCTGCTATACAATATAAAGGTTTTTTGTTTGTTTGGCAAAAGCTATGTATCCTACACAATTGCCCTGACCCTTCTCTGGTGAAAGTATTATTGTGTATCACTTATACTCATATAAAATGAAGGACACCTATGGGTAATCTCCTATAATTCCGTGGCTAGAACACTAGAACAGTGATGAACTTGAAGGTTCCCCACCCACTCCTCAGTGTATGGGGGAAAAATATTTAGAAGCATGTTAAGAGACAATGTTTGATATTCCAGTCTTTTTGGCCTTTCAGAAGAGAAAATAAAATAAAATAAATAAAAGATGTGACTGGGACTCTACACAATGTATGACCAGAATTTCAGAGGGAATGGAAAACCCACCATTTCATGAAAACGGTGGCTCACAATGATCTCAGAGAATGACCAGGGATGTGAAAGGAAAACAGAATTGTGAACAATGCTTCTGTCAGGCAAGTGAACAGCCATGTGCAAATAGGAAAGTTAAAGGACTAATTGAGGAAGTGGGTGAAACAAGAGTGTCTGCACCAGAAAATTTCAACAGGATTATATAGAGAAAAAAATTGGCAGACAAATAGAAAAAATATTTTTTCCCGAGGGACAGACAGGAAGTTCATTGTCCACTGGAACAGATAACAGCAAAATAAATGAAAAAATATATCAAACATTTTTTTATCCAATGATAATACCAATATCTCACATCTCTTGTAACCTTATACCCTTCCTAGAAGTCGGAAGAATTACACATTGATATGTAGACATCTGACTATGTGTTAAATTTCATCTCTGCCAAATTGCACAGAGATTCAGCCTCTCAAGATTAATTCTTCTTGCACAATTGCTTTAACTCATTACCATGAAGACTAACAATATTCACATGACCATTGTTTATTATATCACTGTGGATATGCTTTAAGCCTTTTTGTATATTCTGAAAACAGAAAACAAAAACTTAGATATCTATAAACGACCTCAGTATGGAACACACACTCTATTTGGATATTAGTACTTATATTTCAAATATATTCAATATCATATGTGTTATATATTTTTCAATATTCTTCAATAAGTTTTCTAATACAGAAAGTTTACAAGTTTTGAAATTTTATTGCTGTAGTAAATGGAAAAACCATGATGCCTCTGTATCTATCATAAAAAATGTTAATCAGTAATATACTCAGAGCAATACAACAAGAATTATAATTCTAATTAAAATTAAAATTTCATACAATGAAAGCAACACAATTAAATTCCTTACTAGGATTCAGTTTAGGTTTATGATCATAAAATAATACTTTGATGTAACTTTATCATTTCTCTAATCCAATAAGCAGTAAATTATTCATAATTTTAATTTAAACAAAACTAATTACAAGAAAATATCAGTTATAGTAAATGTTGAAAGCATGATCACTTTTATTTCAATATAGCACCTTGGAGAGAATGCAATTATTTTCTGCATTTTTATGATTCTTTCTCTAGAAATAAACTACTTAAAATGTTAGCCCTAGGTTACTCACTATTATGGGGCTATTGTTACAGAGTAGTAACAACAACAACTAAACACCTAATGCTTGAGGAATAGAAGTCAGCTATTAACAGCTTTTGAGTTGGAAAGGGCCTTTTTCAAATTTAAAAGCTATTTTAAAACAGACACCTTGTTTTGCACTATTCAATTATGAAAACTAATTTTAAAAACAGCAATAAACACATATAGGAAATAGCTTTTCAGAGTCTGCAGCATGTTTGCTGCTTTAGACCGGCTTGGCTAGTACATACAAGAGCAATGCAGCTCACCAGGAACCATAACTTTAACATTGACATATTCTGTCCTTGACATGTGACCAGTGCTTCTCTCATCAATTTGGTCGCTGCCCTCATGTTCCACGATGTGTTCTTTGGGTTGTCTATGCTACCTTTCATGTGAAGATGAATGACCTTTCACAAATGATTTATAAATAGAAGTTCTTAAAATGTTAATGAAACCCGCATTCACCTACATATTCCTTTTCGGGGCCTCTCTTTTCCATATGTGCAGATGTAATCATGTCTAAGGGATTGCAAAGGAGTAAAATAAAACATTACAAAGAACAGGGCCTCATTAGAGGAGAGTGTTATAATTTCATACTTACATTGTAAGATTGACTTTATTTTATTTTCTCAAGGTAATAATAGAATATCTAAAAGTACAGAAAAATGGATCCTTATTTTGCCACCCCCCCTTTCCTTGAAAGACATTTGAGACACACTGAATGTCTTTTAGTTTGAAGGAATGTCAGTATTCCACCAGGGCTGTTGATATTCTTCATTAACTATAACATAGTTAAAATGTAGCACCTGCAATAAATCAAAGAGCTGGAAGATTGCATTAAAACTTATGACAGTCATGGAGTTTGGTGGGTGCTGGTTATTTTTTCCCTCCCTAGAATTCCAGGGTCATCACTCATAATAGTGAAAAGTATATCATAAAGGGGAAAAAATTCAGAATGTTCCTAAAAATAAAATAGAAAGCCCTCAGGAGTCCTTTCAGAACAACAATAAAAAGTATTGCTAGCTGTAAAATTTGTAAGCAGGTTCCATCCTGTCGGCACGGAAACAATGAAGATGAATTACATTCCAGCAAAAACATTGAGCCGGTCTGGTAACAGTGGCAAATCTACTACAGGAGGACAAAAGCAAACTATGTCTTCTGTGTCATGAGTTGAAGGTGTCAGAACAGGATACTATGAATTAAATTAAAAGCAAAGCATATTTTAGAAACTATCTCTAAGCTGATCAATTCAGTTTGTTTATTTGAACATTGTTCTTTTCTACTCAGCTTTATGATTTTTTGGATTAATTCTGAGCTGATAAAGTCTAGCATGAATTTATATGTATTAAACATGTTAGTGTATATATATATTTGAAATAGATGAATGTGAGTTCAAACGATGGCAGCTATTTATGTATCTTCCTATATTCTTATGTAGGGCGAACAAAACAAGCTTAAACTTCCTTTGGCTCTACAGAAAGGTGCTTTTGTTTCAAGTGAAGACATTTGGTCTGTGTGGGAGACGTTGGCAGCTGGGATGAAGTGTTGGAGAGGACAGCTCACAATCCACCACCCAGCAATGCAAATTCGTTACCTAGAATCTCCTTTGCACAACAAATGAGAGACCTGCTTTGCATATAGCCTTGTTTGATGCCCTAGATATTAGTGTGATCCCCGAAAAGACATGCTGCTCGGATGAGAAATCTATTGATAGGGATTGTTTTGCATCTGTTGATGTCCACCTGGATAGCAAGTTGCAAGTTTAGTAACAGACTCGCATATCCTAAACCAAGGTCATCCTCTGCAAAATGAAAATGACACCAGGAGCAGAAAGAGAAGGGTGTTTATTAAAACTTAAGTGTGATTCTCAGAGGATGATTAGGAGTAAAATATGTCCATCCTTTGCTAAAACAGCTTGGCTTTTAAATTAAATTTAAAACTCAAAGGTTTTCTTACTTATGTGATTATGAATGTTAATTAAAGAAGACATGAAAAAGTTTCAGCAATTATACACAGTCTTGACACGATTTCAAAGTTGCCTTCCTTTTATGCTGGTATTCAAATTGTCTCCCTTTACATAATGACTATGGCTTGAATCAATTGTACCTTAGAAAATTGAAGGTAATACTGGGTTATCTGAAAATCATTTAGAATCGACATAATTCATGCCTGAGTTTCAGTGATTGATTGCATTACAGCAGAGTAGAATTCAAGGTGAATGGAAACAAATGTTGAATGAAGGTTCCCTTAACCTCATCAATAGCTTCCTCATACATCAAATTTTTGAGTTGGAGGAGCACATAACAGGAACTAAATTACCAGCAATTACCTCACACTAGATACGGTGTTTGTGTGAGTGCCCAATGATCTCTAAACCCATGCTTCTCCCAGCTGAGCTGATCTTTGATAGAAAGCCATTGAGAACAATGGGTCACTGAGAGTAAATGAGGTGGGACGACCAATGGATTTCCTCAAGTGCTCTCATACACCCAAGTGTAGGATATCTGATGAGGTAATCTGCATAATAACGTGGCCCTTGTGTGTTCAGTTAAGTCAATGGGGCATTGACTATATACAAAAGCCTCACTGGCATTTAATAACAGGACTGGATCTACAGATTCACAATGACTATACTCATCGTAAAGGAATAGTGGTGTGCTAATCTCATAATTATACCCCTTTCATCCCTCACTGGGAAATTTTTATCTTTTGGCAGTAAAATAAGCATCATTCCAAGCAGAATTCCAATTGAATGAGTTTAAATGTGATTCTCTAATTATTTGTGTATGTGTGCTATATGAATTAAAGATGTGTAAATAATTATTAATCCATATTAAGGAATTTAAGATAAATGTGTTCTGAACAATATGTGGTCTGTTCACATGGATATGATAATATGCAAAGGTGATTTAACTAGGTAGTAAAAAAAAGCAGTGAACATTTATATCTTTAGTTCCTTTTATCTAAAAGATCCCTTTCTTTTAGTCTCTCTTATTTAGCATTTCCATTATCAATACTCATAGGAACTTTCAAAACTGGATGATTAGAACAATTTAAAGTGTGCATTTTAGAATGCTTGTTATATTTAAAAAATTTAAAAGTTTCTAATGCACAGTTCAAGTTGTAAACTTATTGGTTGACAAGTTCTGCATTTTTAAAGTAAAAGTTAAAAAAGTAAAGTAAAAGTTTTTAAATTTGGAGGAAACACCTTGAAATTAAAGTCGTTGGAAAATAAGTGTTCTTGTTGAAATCTTTATTCCATTTGAAAGGTCTTGTTCATTGCATGGATATATCTTTGGGACATTCTGTTTACATGATAAAAAGATCATTCTCTTAGAATTCTCCAGAGCTGAGAAATGCATAGCTCTCTCTGCCTGTTCGATCATGTTTCTTTTCTCTTTATTACCCTCTTGTCTGGGTTTGGTGCTAGCTTTTCCTTCTAAGTTTTTGTCTGTGTTTGGGCAGGAAGAAGCTGTGTGTGTGTGTGTGTGTGTGTGTGTGTGTAAGAGAAAGACAGAGTGACAAAGACACAGACAGAGAAAGAAACTTGAAATATGGACCAATGCTGAAGTAAGGCACTATTAGTAACAAAAGACTCACACATCATGTTCTAATCATCACTTTTATGGACACCTATGAGTCACATTATACAACCTATGAGTCACATTATACAAAGCATGTATTTTATCTAATTTAGATAGCTGCTCATAAAGAAATTACTAGTTAAAGAAATTTATTTTTCAAAGTTTCTTTTTGACTAAGAAAATTCTTTTACATTTTTATCATTTTACCAGATTTCAAAACAATTTTAGTTTTGGGTAAATTAAAAATGTAAATTTTATCACTTTAAATTCCATTATTTTGGGAGGCAATCACAGGCAGATCTTGTAAAGTGATTTCCAGTCAACCAGGTACAAAATGAGATATAGTCTCAACAACAACAACAGAAAGGACAAAAAAAAAAAACTAATACATTTGGATGTCATTAAAAAGTTGATCAACAGGAAGAGAGGGGAGATCTTGTAGATCAAGATTGTCCACTAGAAAATTTAATCATTTTCCTAGTAGTCTTTTGAGAAATGTATGTTTTAAGTTTAAGCATAATGAAAAGAGTTAGAACTGTAAAATATAATAAAATATATAAACTAAAAGTTAACTATTATAAATTAAAACTTTGGAGTTTTTATCATAAAAGGTACACATTGGAAATATGAGGAGATTTTATAGAAAACCATTTCAAATCATCTTTTTTGCTCAGTATATAGATCCAGGACAATCTCTACAGAAAATTCTAGAGCCAAATTGTGTAAAACCCAGATGGCAGAGATCAACTTGTATTGAATTTCATATGAGAAAATGTACTTAAATATGAATGACTATATTTGTACATGTGAACATATTCCTTTCATGCATAATGCATTGATTCTCCCATGTTAGTGTACATATCTTCATGAACACACACTGAGACTTGGCATAATGATGTTGGGCCTACTACTTTTGCAGTTTCAAAAGAAACAGTTTGCTTTCTCACTTTTTATGTAACTTTTGTGCTTATTTTACTTAAACACATATTCATACAATGGATGGAATTTGATAAATGATCCTTAAATTGGATGTCTACAAATACAAATAAAAATACATTCAGCTATGGCATAGGAGAGGATAGGCAGGCTTAACTCTAGAACTATGAATAACCTCATGACCAATCTAAAGTCACAGTACTTTGTTCATCTTTGCAACTTTGAATGACAGCAAGTGGTAAAGGTATTTTTTTATTATATAGAAATCAGATAGATCATATAAATGAGTATCTGAAGCAGGCACTTTTTCTCATAATATTGTCAGAAAGTTAAGTTAAAATATTACAGCATTAACATCTAATGTATGTGAAAATTTTTAGGAATATCTCCTTTCTGCATCTTGCAGTAAATTATTAATTTTCCTGATACCTGGAAATACATTACCAATGTTCTAGAAAACTAAAGGAGTTAGAGAACCAAGCATCATGTCTAATCAGAGAAGTAAAGCTTTTCCTTGTGAGAGGAGAGCAACCTGGGAGAGAAAGAAATGCTTCCTTCTCTTTCATTCAAAACAGTGAGGTACAAAATGACATTCTTGCATTTTTCTTCAGAGTAGATCTAAAGATTATACTGAAAGCAAGAACGAACAAAACTGTACATCAGTCAGTGTGACTGGAGAATTTGATCAAATAGAGACTCTGTTATTAATTCTGTCAAAACCAGAGAGACTCAGAAAGTGTTTCGTACAAGCCCTTCTATTATCTTATTTCTGGGTCTCTGCGTTCCGGAGATGCTGGTACATTTTATGGGCCAGTTTTCATTAGGATTACTTTCGGTAGGCATCTCCCCTTCCATTATCATTAAATGGAAGAAAAACAAGTAAACTGAATTCATTTCCTCTGGTACGCACAGAGCTGGGACTTAGATAAAGGTTATTTTTTTTTAGTACCTTTCTGCATGTTGTATTCTGGTTTATCATAAGGCAAAAGTGAAGTCCCAATAGCAGGTAGACTGCAGAATGACAGGGTTCTTCTTTGGAGAAATGTCACTTAATGGCTCTTGTAGTCCAACTGATGTGCCTTCTCTGGAGAACATGGTTGTCTGACAGCTATGTCTGAGTCATCTTGGTGTATTTGAAACAGTTGGTACTTTCCCTTAGACACTTGTCAACATGTACAGATGATGTTTTAACTGGCACATTGTCACCAACTACCTCACACTGGGAAAAGCTGAATAGCTGTGAAAAGTAAGACTTTCAGTTCCAGAGAATTGGAGGGTTAGTGGCAGAATCAAAGCCTTTCAGAGTCATCTCAAATTTTTTTAATTTTTAATGTTTGAGTATTGTGTGAATGGACAATCAGTTGTACATATTTATTTTAGACTTGCTTTACCCTAGTCTTCTAAAATAAACAGACTTATTAGGCAAAAAATAAAGACACAGTTTTTCTCAGTATAAGGATGTCAAGTAGAATTAATTGATAATAAATTTTATTTAAAATGCCACCCACAATTTTGTCTTTCCTACATTTCCTTTTGTTTTTGAATCCTCTGTGCTAGTGTGTTATTGATAAGCGAATAGGTCATAAGGAATGTTATTGAATAAATTAATAATGTCATTAATTATGGGACACGTCAATATGATTAAGACATACATGTCACACAAAGCACATATGGTGCTATGTTTGTATATAAAACATCCCTCAGAGATTTATGTTCTAAGAATGTGATCTCAGTGCAGTAATATTCAGAGGTAAGAACTTGGGAAGTTATTGGATCATGAAGACTCCAATTTCATGAACCCACTGATAGATTCATTGTGTTTCTGGGAGGTGCTAGAACTTTAAAAGCTGAAAATGACATGAGCCAGTCTTCTGAAGAATTCTTAGAAGGGTATAGTGTGTGTGTGTGTGTGTGTGTGTGTGTGTGTGTGTGTGTGTGATCCTTTTCTCTCACTCTGTTTCCTTGCTGCCATAAGATTAGCCACTAGCCTTTCTTCACCCTGTGTTCCCCAACATGATGCTCTGCTTCACTTGGATGCAGAAATAATGAAGCAAAGTGATTATGAATTGAACCAGGGACAAAAGAGTTCTTTGCTCATTTGCATTGAGTTTTGCTGCATTTTAACACATCACCTCAAATAAATGCAGATATAAAGATGACGGATAATCAGAAAAACTTCAGAAATCCAAATGTGTCATTTTAAGAAGCGAACTATATATCAAATTGCAATAGTGAAAGACAACACCAGTATTTCACAGGATTCTTGTATATATAGTGTGTGTATATATATGTATGTGTGTACATATATATACATACACTAATGTATATATTAACACATTAACTAATCTATCTATCTATCTATAAAACATTGTGTGTATTGGTGTTTTGTCTGTGCATATGCATATGTCTGCCTTTTCAACGTGTATGTGAAAGTTCACAGAGACAAGAAAAGATTCTTTCCACTGGACCTAAAGTTGTAGATTATTGTGAACCATTACATAGGTACTGCGAATGAAACCTGGGTCCTCTGTAAGACAACAAATGTTTTTAATATCTGAGCCATCTCTCTGTGGTGTGGGAAGTCCTTCTGTATATGTGTTGCTTTTATTGATGGATGAATAAAGAAACTTCTTTGGCCTATGACAGGGCAGAATAAGCAAGGCAGGAATTACAAGCAGAGATAGAGGAAAAAAGAAGACAGAGTCAGGGAGACATCATGTAGCTGCCAAAGTAGTAACATGCCAGCAATGGTAAGCCTCAGCTTAATGGCAATACACGGATTAATAGAAATGGGTTACTTCAAAATGTAAGAGCTAACTAAATTTGCCACCAAATTTGCCATCTTTGTTTGAAGCAGGAAATCCTTAGAATGAACCCCACAGCTTGTGCATATGTCACACTCACTCTGCCAGTGACTTCAGCTCAGGCCCTTATTTGGCTTTCAGCGCACAGCACACTATCATTCTCTATACCCATATTGTTGTCATCTTTATCTTAATACTATATTGTACTATCTTTTCAAAAAAAAAAAGAGCTAACTAGAAATGTGCCTGAGACATTGGCCAAACAGTATGGTAAGTAATAATGTTTCCATGTAATTATTTCTGGTCTGGGCAGCCAGGAATGAACACGCAATCTCCCACTACGTCTCTGGTCCAAATTTTTTGTTCTTCTTAAAGAGCTTAGATGATTACCCAGGTTTCTTTTAAATATATACATGAACTTCTCTCCTAGTTAGGTTTCCATTGCTGTGAAGAAACATCTTTGCTCTAGCAACTTTTATGCAGGAAAATATTTAATTGGGATCAGTTTTCAATTTCAGAGGTTTAGTCCATTATCATCAATGGCAGAAATCAATGCAGCAATTAGGCAGATATGGTGCTTGAGAATGAACTGAGAATTCTTTGTCTTGATCCACAGTAAATAGGAGACTGTGTATCACAATGAACATAACTTGAGCATATGTGACCTCAAAGTCCACCTCCACAGTTACACACTTCCTCCAACAAGCCATACCCACTCTAACAAGGCCAAAACTCTGAATAGTGTCACTCCCTATGGACCAAATATTCAAACACGTGAGTATATGAATGCCATACATATTCAAATCACAATAAAGATTAAACAATTATTAGAGACTATGAGATATTTGTGAGTTTCATATTTTTAATTCCATATTAAAATGCATCCATAAATAAATAAGAGGTGCCCAAAAGCTTGAAATACAAAGTAATAATAACAGCTTGTAAAGGTGAACCACCTAGAACTCATCAATAAACTAGACCCGCAAATATTGAAATATCATACTTATTAGGCAATTTTGTACACATAAAATATATAAGCAAAGTTATAAAATAGTTTTAAAACAAATAAATTTAGCTGCCCCAATTTAAGACATTGCATAAATCCCAACTAAATATTTCCTTTTAAATTGCCTAAATCTTGGTGTTTTAACACAGTAATATAAAAAAAAACTATTATTCATGTGTTCTCAACAAAATAAACATTAAAGACACTAACTAATCTTTGATTAAGGTGTCTTAACTATTTTGAAAAGAATCTGAATAGACATATATCTATAAAATAAAAGACTGAATCATTACATTGTATTATATGGATACTTAGAACAAAATATAAATTTATATTAATAAATGGAAGAAATCTTGTGTCTACATCTATTGTAGAGTTCAGGGCATACTATATAAAATAATAAAAGAAGGGTCAAGCATTTTAAATATATAACAACTCCTTTTTAGCCAAAGAATATCTTCATTTTTAAGCATCTTTTTTTTTTTCTTAATGGAAGCTAGTGTTTTCTCCCCTGGGAAGCCTGTACTAAAGCAATTATTAAAAGGTTAGTTGCCATTTCACATCAAGACTAATAATCCTGGGTTAAATTTGGCGACTTAAAGACGAGTTTTAGTTTAGTGCGTGTAATGGAATATAATACCTGGCACTAACATCTGAAAGATGTGGCAGAGCCCTCATGCATGAAGAAAGGCGACATAGACAGACGGCAACACTGACTGACCATACACCAGAGTTTTCATTGTCACCTTTGCAGCGTGTAATGGGAAGATATCGCCTAAACACGCTGTGAAAAAAATCGCAACATCTCTTGTAAAAGAGGACTTCGTTTGTTGAAAACTTTTCTGTATATTCCGTAGAATCTGTTTTAAAATTAAATATTTCTTTAAGTGTAACTAAGAAACCAAGTAAATATATTTATGAAACACAACATTAACATTTAAAGTTGGACACACAGAGGAATTTAAATGGGAAACAAAGGCAACATTACTAGTGAAAACAGTCTTTTCTAAATGTCTTCAATGTTATCAAATATGCTTTTAAAGAAAATTCATTTTCATTTTATATATATATTATATCTTTTATATATTTATTTATTATATTTCATAAATCACACACACATGTGTGTGTGCATTCTCTCATGGATATACTTGAAAATACTTTCCAAAGTATACCAGTGAAATTTTATAAAATAATATGTATCCAAATTATTAAAGACTTGAATTGAAAGTTTTAGAATAGTCTTACTCTTTCAAGAAGTGTTTTCCATTTTAATTTAGTGTTCAAATGCTGGTTCACAATGGTTTTCCAAAGTCGGTACAATTTCTAATTTTTTGTTTGATTACTGCAACACAAATATTCCCGATAGGTTTTAATAATCTTGCCTGAAAACAATGGCATATTGTAAATTTAAAGTCAACACAACCTATAAAACAGATTTGACTGGCTGATAAATAACTTATAGGTCAAATAACCACAGATTTGCAAGACTGGAGTGTGTACGTGTGTGTATTAAAGCAAAGCTAAGAAAGTTCAAAGATTTTTCTGTGGCTTGGGTGTGTTTACAAGAGCACTTGGTAGTCTACATAATCGGCTGCATCTGCAGAGCATAAATGTGTCTTAATTACAGGTTTTTTAAGGGTGAACATCTGTACCCTTTCCTGCAACTATGTAGATGTTTGGATGATTATTTGAGAAGGCAGTGTGGTTAAATTTGTACACTGTACTTGCTAATTCACTTTATTTAGTATAAATCAGAAATATTTAACGGTTTATCTGTATCACTTTGACATAGCATTTCATACTGATATAATTTTGTTTTCTGTAATTACTTTATAACATAAAATTAGAATCAGATTATTTTAACCAAAATTTTCCTTAAAAAAAGAGCCAGTTCTACTTTTCCTTATTTTTTATGGGTCCCATATATTCCTCCACACCTGTGCTGTTAAAGTATAAAGCTAGTTCTATTTTCAAAAGTTATTTTGGGTGTAGCAAAAGAGTAGTGTCTGGTAACACTGTGTTGGCAGGGTTCCAACAAAAAATACCTGTGGTTGAAAGACAGGTATTGAAATTATTCACTGTCGTGGTTAGGGTCTTCTATTGCTGCAAGGAAACAGCATGACTAAAAAGCAAGTTGGGGAGGAAAGGGTTTATTCAGCTTCCACTTCCATATTGTTGTTCATTATCGAAGGAAATCAGCACAGGAACTCACACAGGGCAGGATCCTGGAGGCAGAAGTTAATGCAGAGGCCAGGGAGGGGTACTGCTTACTGTCTTGTGTCCCATGGTTTCCTCAGCCTGCTTTCTTATAGAACCCAGGGCAACTAGCCCAGGGCTTATACTATCCAAAATGGGGCTGGGCCTGCCCCAGCTGATCACTAGTTGACAAAATGCCTTACAGCTGGATCTTATGGAGGTATTTCCTCAATTGAGTTTCCTTCCTCTCTGAAGACTCTAGTTCAGGTCAAGTTGACACACAGAACCATCCAGTCCATTGACAGAATGGTATAACGTTTTAGAATCTATTAGCTATGTGTCCAAATCTAGGAAATGAACATTTTACAGAAAGCAATGAAGGTACATTATTTTATTAGTTCTGTCCCAGGCTGAATTAGAATAACTCCTGATAAGGTTTAAGTACAGAATACAAAAGTACCTTGAAAAGATCAACTTGGGAAGATTTGCTAAATAATCAGCATCACTTAGGAGGATGGGGTGGCTTTCAGAAGTGAGGCACAGGCCTAGCATCTGTGAGTCACAGAGCCATCTCCATCACAAGAGGAACGACTTCAACATCTTGAATATGCTTAAACAGGTTCATGCCTGACCTTTGGCCTCCCAACTCTCAGTTTGGTCAACTTTGAAAACCTGAACCTGGAAAATCCTTCTCGTACTCTTTTGAGATATGAGTTCTCTATTACCAATTGTGCTTTTCTCTAAGACTAAGAAGATATCTTAGTTTGAAATATAAATCTCATGAAAAACATGGGCTGGTGGCTATGGGAGAGTCTTGGTCTAACCTCTGCTCACAGCAATTAACCAACGCAGGTGGCTTTACATTGACCAATCCCCCACCGCAGTTCTCTATGCTGCTCCTTAATTCAGTCCCTTAACTCAATGAGAATGCTCTTGACATTCTCCCACATTACAGATTTTTTGAATAAACTCACTTTTTAAAAAAATTTTTGCCTGGTATATATTATAATCCTAAAAGCTGTTACTATTTCTTGCCATTTAAGTATTCAATTCAAACATGCAAGCTTAAATTTAATCTTCTTTCCTGGAAAAATCGCAAAATAATATTTTGATATACATATTAAAAAGAGTTATGGCTATAGCTTAGTGGTGTAATATTTGCCTTTCCTAGGACAAAAGATTCTATCTGTCTCAATCCTGGTATATTCACAGAATTTAAAATACTTTTACTATTAGACCCTTATTTCTGAGTATAATAATATATTTTATATAGGTATAGTTTGGACTTAAAAATTTTACAAAGGTGAGAAAATTGTTCTCCATGTTTGAGATAATCTATCTTTAGTAATATTTTTCAAAATTATTGTCAAATCATTGATTTTAGAGAACTTCATTCTACAAGGAAGTCAAACAACAGGGGAAAGTATAACCCTCCATTCAGTCCCATCCTTCATCTTTTGTTTACAACACATTACTAAGATTGTATCAGATGCTCAGCTATTGCTTCTTCCTACTCAAAACATATAATTTAGCTAAATATTTGGGTAGCACTCCTTATTCTCTGTCTGTATTCAAAAAATTATATATTTTGGAGTGCTTTTGTTCGAATAATTAAAGTGTTGTTTTTCAATGGGGAATTAATATTCAAACATGTTTTGTAATCTTTTAATGCAAACTTTTACTGTAACACCTCCACTTAACTATTGACAACAACAGAACTCAACAAATCTTCACTTTAATTTTATATGCTCTAGAAACAAAATGGAGTCATAACTTGGACAGTCAGCTTAAAACAAGTGTCTATATAAATATAAACACTGCTGATTATTTCTTTAGGTTTGAAGGTAATGATCTTTGGCTATGGAACATTCCTCTTGTACACTGAAAATATTTGTCACTCAAATTGGTTTAATAAAATGCTGATTGGCCAGTAGCCAGGCAGGAATTATAGGTGAGATGAACAAACTAATGTTGATGGGAAGGACCATGGAGGAATCAGGAATGGCCCACCAACTGTGGAGAAAGCATGATGGGTACACCATACTGAGAACAATTAAGGAATATGGGTTTAACTGAAATGTAAGAACTAGTCAATAATAAGCCTGATCTATTGGGTGAGCATTTATAAGTATTAAGTCTCTGTGTGGTAGTTTGGGAAGCCACTACTAGGTATTTGGTACTAAGGGGCTCTGAGACAGGAAACTTCTGTCTATAATTATTCATAACAACAAATTCTAACCCCGAAATATATCCCTAGCTCTGAATAAGATTAGTTCTTTGATTATTACTAGTAGTTATTCCTCCAAGAACAATTTCAGAAATCATCACTTCTCATTCTATGGCTAAGATCAAGTGTAGAAGCAAATGTTTTGGTTCATTTGTATAGTCAGAAAAATTGCAGGTACTTTCTCTAAAAGAAATATGGTTTTCAGGCTCAAATTTAAATTCCATATGAACATCTTTATACTAGATGCCACTCTGTTCCTCAAATATACATATATCACTACCTGTAAGAAAACATAAGGCACTCTCCCATCTCCAATGCTCATATTAGCTTCCTTGATGATTTATTTATTCCCTGCAAGCATATACATTGATTGCTAAGTGTGTGGATGGTACTCTGCAATATACTAGAGAAGATGAAATGAGAACACAGGCTCATTCTGCCCTCAAGTAGCAGTTTGGAAGCTATTTCTTGTATAACATTTAGGTTCCATAAATAACTATTGTGCAAGACAGAAAGTGCTAAATGCCATAGAATAAAAATCTATAAAGTACTGTCAGAATTCTGGGGGAAAGTAGAGGAAAACTATTTCATCATAGATGGCTTCAGGATTTTAACAGGAGTTTGCAGGGGTCACAAAGGATTTGGGCAGAGAGACAAAGATTGTTATAAAAATATAAACATTCCACATAGTAAAACATCACAAAGGAAGAGACAGGCAAATAAGAAAGTGAAGGAAACATGCAACTAATTCAACCTGTGCAGATACTAGGCCCAGTAAAGGGAAGTGGTGGATGCAAGATAAATAAATAACTTAAAATTATTGTACAACTTAAGTTCCTCAAACTAAAGAGTTTTGTTTCATATAGTTCTTAATGAACAGGGATATATCTGCTATCAAGCAAAGAATGAGAACACTAGTTTCTGTATAAAGGTATTATCTGACAAGAAACAAAAGCATGCAAAGGGAGGAAGTATCCACCAGCAAGGAATGCTCCTATAGAGTTAACTCTGACAATCTGGATACAGACCATTTTGGTCTATAAACTGTAAGCACTGGGACATGCTAAAGACAGAAAATTTGTAAATGACAACTGATGTAATAGTAAAAGCAAAGCAAAAAACATTTGCAAGATTATTTTAAATTACTCTGTGATCTATGGTGTCCTATAAAATGGACAGCTAATACACCGGTGCTTAGACGAAGAGTCACAATGAGGAAGTAGGTAAAATAAAGAATTTTCACAAAATCTGGCACAGTGGCTTCAGTCTTCAATCTGTATCCAAAAAAGTAAAGCAGAGCAGAATCTTGTGCAGATCTTATAGTTATGCACAGATACCCATAGCAGCATTGTGTGCAGTAGACCAGGGTGAAGAATGAAAGGCTCAGCAAAGGTGAAATGGATAGAAAATGGTGTTTGTATTAGACAGGAATAGTAACCTACCATAATCAGAACGAATTTCTGATGAATTTGCTAATAATGTTGTCATGTTGAAGAAGTCAAGTTGAAGAAGCATCACCTGGTATTAAGGTCTCTGGATGTGTCTGTGAGGATTAGTATTATCTGTGGTTTATGCCATTCCCTGAAGTAATCCTGTACTATGCAATTGGAGAATGTTGATAGATATGCATTGTTTATTGTTCTTTGTTTTCTGGTTGTAGATGAGATGTGTCTAGATGCTTCAACATTCTATGACCTTGTCTCCTCCACCCTGGAAAATCTGTCCATGAAAAGTGAATCAAATGTAAACTTTTGCCTTCCAAATTTTTTATTTAATCAGTTATCTTATCATAGCAACAGGTAAAAATACTGAGATTAACTAGATTGAATATTGTAGACACTGTGTCAAACCAAATTAAGCTAGCAAGAAGAAAGCCCAATACCCATTGTATTTCCTTATATGAAATATTAAGGACACTCAAAACTAGACACTAAAAAGAGAATGATGGAGTCCGTAGCTTGGAAGAATTATAAAGGAAAAAACATTGTTATAAAAGAGGTTTATAGTTTTATAAGGTAAAAGCATTCTGGACATTGGATTTGCAACAATAAAGATTCAATGAACTTGTGGAACTATATGCTTCACAGGATGGAGATGATGAATTTTTTGTCCTATTTTATCACAAATTAAAGAGTGAATCATATGATTACAAGTATTCACTGATACTAATAAAAATGAAGGAAAAATAATTATACAGTTGGTAAGTGTAAGTTGTAGTATTTAAAAATATTGAAATTAATTATTTCTTTCTTCAGAACAAAAATTGCCAAGAGTTGTTTTGCATGGGTCTGAATCCAATATACCAGGTTTCACTTCCAGTTTTGACTTCTCACGATTTCTAAGATCTTAGAAAATTCCTCTATGTCTCAATTAAAACAGACAGTTCTGTAATACCATTTGTTTGTCTCATGGGATTGTTTTGAGTCCCACAATCATTTATTAATGCTTTGTGTTCATCAAAGCAGGAAGTCAACGTGATCTGCTGACCTCCTTGATGAGTTCTGTGTAAACAATGACAGCACTGAAAGACAAGTGGGGTCCATTATAAAAAGCCATCACAGGGGCCCTTGTGACCCATTCTGAGAAGAAACTTGGTAGATGAGAATCAAAAGTCACTGCTCCTCTACCAGCTCTGTATTTTATATTAACAGGATGTATTTCAAGCGTTTAGATATTTGTTTCCTTTTTTATAACTATTGCTTTGCAAGTTCTGATTTTTTTTTTTTTAGTAAACTCCTTTGTGTGTCTTATAAAAGAAAAAAAAACTTGCAAAGAATGAGTGTTTCTAATGAACATGACAGGATACAAAAGAATATAGGAAAAATGAACATCAAGGATGAGCTAAAATGATGGAATAATACTACTTTTGAAGAAGTGATTAGGGAATTCTTGTTCATTTTGGATTATAGCTGGCAGGAAGCTGGAGACACAGGAAGATGCACTTTCTGTCCCCGAGCTTTCCTCTCTACACATGTTATTTTATTCAATTTTCACAACAATTCAAGAAGATAGACTTTTATTCTCGTTTTTCGGTTGAGGACTCTGTAAGTAATTCGTCCCAGACCACAGAAGTAGTAAATGGAGAGTGAGTTTCTAACCAGCACACTTTCGCTCCTGTATCTATGCATTTCCCATAATGCCATTTGATCAAGCTTTCATCGTTCAAAATGCACCCAGGTGTGTTATCAGAACGATCGTACACCCAGGCAGCATTTCATCTTCAAAATCTAAACTGTCTCTAACTGGAGGGCATATGTCTATAAAACATTCTAGGCTCCTGCTGAGCATCGTGATGTATGTCTTTGATGAGGACAGACTGGTCGGACTAGTTTAAAGGCAAAAGGATGCTCAAAGAGACTCGCAGGTCATGTTTTCATTGAGGAAAACGAGAATCAGAGAATTGAAGAATTGCATTCAAAGAAACTCAGGTAATCAATGTTCTTCTCATAAAACTTAACTGCCTTTTGATTTGCTGCATAGTATTTATTAAGGATTCAAAACAGGATGCTACCCAGTTATGACTGACTATTAAAAACCTTTGTGGTTGTAGCCAAAGGTTACAGGTCTTTCATTGCCTGTTGTGTATTTATTTACTTACCCGAATGTTGTCAGTACTGTCTAAGTAGAATTAGACTAATTATTTTGTTTCTATCATTTCATAGTATGATGTGTACATACCGAAAGGAGATCTTAAACATGTCAGCAAATTTTGGGGGAATAATCCACAGTATTAATTTAATCAGAAAATTCACATTTGTTCCCTAGTCCTGACCAATTTAGTTACTATGTGTATTAGTGACTTTACTCTAAGGAAAAAAGAAACCCTCAGAGAAGCAACAATGTGAGGAAGGGATTATTCTCATTTACAGTTACATGGCATCATAGCTGAGACTACATGTTGTGAAATCAGGAGATTTATTTTTCATATTGTATCTCTAGTCAGGAGGCAGTGAGTGAATGAAAAAGAAGGCATTCAAGGTTATCTACTCCAGTACAACTTCAGCTCCTAATGGTTCTGTAAACTTTCTTACACAGCCAACTAAGTACTAACTGTTCAAACAGGAGAGCCTAAGGGTGACATACCACAATCAAACCACAGTACCTCCTTCCAATGAATATATTGCTTCTCTGACATTAGTGTTTCCAATTAATCTCATGGTTGGTTTAGTGGTCTTTAAGATTGGACCTGACATTTTTTGTTATTAAAACAAAAAGAAAATGTTCAGTTTATTTGCCCTCAATTTTGCAAGAAATATCAATCTGTACTTTAATATGTTTATCATAAGGAACACCAGGGCAAGTAGCCAGTCTTTTCTAGTCTTATCTGACTAGAAAAAGCTATTCCAAAAATCACTTCCACCTTCCACACCTTCACTTCTTCTACCCTTAGCAACCATAAAGGATTGGTTCAACTTTACTTCCTTTCATTTCTCATTACACTTCTATCCATCCCAATTTTACTAACCATTTAATTACCCCGAGTAATTTCAATGATAATAAATACACCCATAAATAAAGTTCATCCAGAAACACCCATCTCTACTCTGTAAATGATTGTGACTTTTTTTAATGTTTATTTTTACTATATTCTCTGACTAACTCATAACGCCAATAGAGCCATGCTTGAAGACACACATGAAATTACTGTCAGAATTAAGACAGTACAAACACCAAACTGACACTTATGACTATAGGATATAATATCCTATATCCAAACATACTTTAGAATTCAAAATAATTATATTAAAGTTAAAACTATATCCCCTAAATACTCAAATATTTACTGGGGTAAGCTAAGCCTCTATTAGGGTCAAAATGTTGCACGAGTTAGTTACTTAGGAATGAAATCATTATCTAGCTCTCTGTGAATGTGCTGCCGCTAATGACGAACAGATGTTCAACTGACAAACAAAAACAAACACAAATAAATACAGTTCATCCTCATAACTGACTTCTAGTGAACCTAGACAATTCACATTTTCTAAGATCTAGAGTGAGTGGAACAAAAATGTGCAAAAAGAGTTCATATTTCATAACTGGATAGCGGCAAACATTAAAGGAATATGACATGGCTGGGTGGAAAACTTGTGCATGAAACCACACCAGAACATAGAAGAACCACCTTTCCTTTAATCAGTTCTCTGGGGAGAATGCATGTCTCTCTGGTTACCTGAGTTCCAGCCTGAGTATATGCGCATTTAGACTCATGAAGCCCAGGAAGCTCCTGTCCACTTCTCTCATGCGGGCTGCCAACTCTGGCCAATCGCTCTCTGTTTAAGCCAAGTTATGCTCTTCCTCAAACTAAAACTAAGAATTGCCAAATTTCTTCTTCATCATTTTCCAACGTTACTCATTTCTCATTTTTCTCATTCTAACTATACAATGTACTAACATTGGTATGCTAAATAGAAAGATTTTTTTTCCGTGAGAATTACATCAGTTTCTTTGGGAAAGCAAATTACTTGAATAAAGTGAAACCCAAAATTATTTCTTTTAATTACGTGTAAATAGAATGTGTTAAAATTGACTGGAAACACCATAAAACCATAATGGAAAGTAGATAACTATAATACTGGTAAACAAGAATGAAGCAAAATATTAAGGTGATTGATATCCAAAAAATGGCCTTAGCGTTACAAAAATAATGATTAACAAATTACTATATATTTATTTGTTTTAAATTAAAATGCCTTTGATACTCCTAATTTATGAAACATTTAAATAACCAACCATCTGTTCGGGGCAATAACATCTATTCTGAGGCCTTCTGTTATACTCAATTATGAGCAGCAAAATAAAAGAAAATAGCTGTTTTGACTAACCCAATACTGTCTTAAACCAGTTTAACTAAGATGACCTACATAAAGGAAGACTATGCTTTGCTCTCATCATATTGTTTAAAAGGGATCATCATGAATGGAATGTCTATTTCCTTTGCACATGGATGGAAGTAAGACATTCTGGTTTGTTTTTTTTGTTTGTTTGTTTTGTTTTGTTTTTTACATTTAAAACATCCTCTAAGTATAACATATTGTGTAATAAGCACATTCTAGGCCAGTTGCTCTCCAGTATCAATGGATCAGCAACAGATGGCTTCATTCTTGAAGTCTGGATTCATGAGGTCCAGGGTGCTACTGTACGTGTTGCCTTTTCCAAATGTCCCAGGAGACTTTCTTATTGATGGTCCAGTGAGCACAGTAGGAACCGATGTTTTAATTTTTGAAAAAAAAAGATAAAGTGGCTTTACTCTATAAAATATTTCAATAGAAAAGCATACCAGTTAAGTTGAAGTGACATGGAAAAGCGAAGCATATACATAATTCAATAGAAGTTCAGCAGTCGCTTCTCCAGCCATGCTTCCCAGAGGCTTCTGGAGTCAACCACAGGAAAGGATTTGGAAGGGATTAGCAGGGAAATCTTCTCCTTTCTCAACAATAAAAGAGAGCGACTGAGCATTTATGGGAACAATCACATGCAGCAGCATGTGCTAAGAAATATTTGGAAAGCACACAGATAAAATTCCATCTGCTTCTGCTCTTCAATTTTGACTATGCAATTCAGAATGAATGGGCAAGATGCTTGTTATCAACCTTCTCGTACGTGTGAGTTCAACCTTATTTCACATTAACTTTTTTGCCTGCCTGGCATTCTTTTTTTCTCCTCTCAATGTTCTTATTCCATGTGTTTTTATGTGGGTTACTATCACAGATGCAATTGTTCAAAATCAATATTTTATAACTCAAATCTTGTCACAAACTGAATCTAAATGAAGAAGTCTGTTCATTAGTAGAATTGATGAAATCCTATTTGGAAAACATGTTTCAAAGCTATTTGAATTTTGAAGAGAAAAGATAATTCATTCAAAGAGAAACTCTAGGTTACATTTTCTATTTCTTTTCTTTAAAGGATTGATTACAGAAATAACTTTGCCAAAAAGCCTGAGGATGAAGAGAAGTGCAAACTGTGTGCTCAAATGAAAATAGATCTAATCACAAGAACTGTACCGGAATTGCTTTCATTCAACATTTCAAATGTGTAATAATATTTTATATCATCTTGCCCAAGCCCTGGATTTTGTGAGAAGTAATCCATCCTGAGTTCATTTTACAGCTGTTAGCTTCTTAACCGAAGATGGGTAAGTGCTTGTCTGTATCCAAAGACAAGCTCTGTGTCGAATAGCATTTCTGAGATAGGACAATGTGTAATCTTTATGTATCTGTGTCTTTTTAACTATAAATGTTCACATTGACTCCATCAGAAAATTCCATTAAGCTATTAAATGCAATTTGTCAGAGTTAAATAAGAAATCTGGGAACAACATATAACTCTGATTTAGAAGCTGCAGAAAAGACCCATGATTGCCCAATGACCCTAACATTTCAGCTACAAGAACTGAAACTTCTTGTAGTCTGGAAGTGCTGTTTTATAACAATATTGCTTGTTTTGTATATTTATCACAGTCTATTATAGAGGCAATATATAGGGAAACTATACTAGATCTTAGCAGTTGCTATAACTCTCTATATTTTATCCAACTGAAAGTTTATACTGATAGATATTAGACCTGGAAGTATTGCCTCATCTATTACTAAGGGTACATGAGGTTATGATTTTTAGAAATCTAGACAAGAGTGTAGGTTTCTCATTTATGTGAACTTACGACGACTTACTACTTAATTAGGAAGACAAAAGAGTTCACCAGGCAAGTCACCTTCAATCTATCAATATACACTCTTTGTCTCTTAAAGGGAACCCTGCAGAGACTGAGACTTAGAATTTTCCATTGCATAGGCAGTCCCTACATGAATGTTTAGCAGAGACTGTCTCAACAATCTGCACAGCAGATGTGACCACCTCACGTAGCACTAGCAGATGAAGAATAAAAGGGCAGACGAGTCATATGCTAATAGAAAAACAGAGAAAGTGCTGCCTGAGCATCAATAACACACCTCTCTCTGGCCATCTGTCCCGCCATGTGTGCTATACGTCACAAGAGGATGTGAGAAGGAGCAGACAGCTGAGAACAACTTATGAGAATTTTACTGCAGAAAATATGATGGCTTCCAACAACAGTGTGACCCCAGAGGACTAAAGTGCTTATTAATATAACAAAAAAGGTTATTGATGCAAGCTAGAAGCTAAATACTTGAAGTGTTATGCATTCTGAAAAATTACTCATTACTGTTGATGATTCCTTATGTTTGTGCACTATATTCTGATGCCCAATAGCAGTGGAAAAAGACATTTAGGTGATCTTAGAGGAAATGACTGAGTAGGATAACTTTTGTGTGTAGTACGCAATATGGAAAATGAATGCAACAATGGTTTTTGTTGACATGTTAGCCCAAGGAAATGCAAATCTATGAGACACAGAGTTTTGGTAGCTTTTGTGTTCCATTCCCTTGGGTTTTGTAAGAAAAGGAGGTGAGCAGCATCTTGGTTGATCATAGTCTGTTTCTATGATAATTAATGATTTTTCTCCTAATCAGAATTATGCAGAATGAAAATTCTACTCCCATAAGACAAAAGTTAATATTTAAATGCTTAGGAGATAGTTGAATTACATCATTATTTCATTGATTAATAAGTAGGCAGGACAGGGTGGCAGCGTTAGGTAATAGAGGCAGCCAGAAAGTAATGACATAGACCATGTTGACACAATATTTATAGAGATGAAAGGAGAAGGGGAAGCTACAATGTGCTTGCTCCGCACAGCAGTAATCCCCCCTAGAAGGAGAAACTGAACGGGAGGCATGAGCACCAGTAACAGGTAGGTCTGTGGTTTTGAAGAAATAGAATGCAACAACAGTTTAAACCACAATCTCTAAATTTTATGTGTGCAGGTAATTGTGAACAACTCCAAAGTGAAAATCAGCTTTCTAAAGTGAATTTCTTTAAAAGTAGAAACGACATTTTTGCCTGTTCAATAGGAAACAGTTCTGAATAACTACTTGGCAAAAGCAGTCAGTGCCTTAAAGCAGACAAACACATAAAACCACAAACTCACTAGGAATCACAGTGCATTCTTCTAAACCTTACACTCGGGGTGCAACGGTGAAGGGATAGCTAGAGGTTCTAATAAAGTTAGGTCTCCACAGTGAGAAGAAGACTGGCAAGGGCCACAGAGGGAGACCATCTTTAAAGACTTAATGAACAAGCATGTAAAAATAATAACCAACTAAAAATAATATAAAACGAAGCCAGGAAAATGAACCATCATACATGCAGTTGTAATTTGGGATTAATATAAAACAAATATGAAAATACTCGTGTAGTCTCTTAGAAAAAATAGACACTTTGATCAGAAACAGTTTGTTAGTAGTCACATAGATTTTTATTCCTTAAGAATAGATTTTGTTAATTAAATTAATGGATATGTGATAGAATTTCAATACTAGGATACTGAGACAAATTAGATAAAATAACAGCTTTATATTTGTAAATTTCTGACAAAATTAATTTTTTTCCAGGATCATGTTATCTAAAATATTATATTATCTTCTTGATTCATGGATTCAGTAAACTACACAAAATAACTGTAAACACTCTTTAGGAAGCAGAAACTGACAAGGCAGAGTTTCCACAAGCCTCCGTTGTACACTAGCATTATAATAAGCTCAGAAGATGACATATTTCAGGAGTGAAAATGGACAATATAATTTGGTTGTTTATAATCAGAAACATGGATGGGCAAAATCTCATGAAGCCTCAAGACTGCTTGAAGAACTATGTAGCTAAGGAATGCTGAGAACAAGGGAAATATACTTCCCAGGGGAATAGCACACCAATCAGTTATTCCATAATAGGTGATAAGCCCTGAAAACACCAATACAAGGAACATTTTACATACTGAGCAGGTTGTACATATATGTATTTTAAATTTTAGACAGATATGTATACACAGTGATTACCAAAAAAGAGGTCATGGATTTGAAAAGGAGTAAACCGGAGTTTATGAGACAGATTTGGAAGGAGATGGAGAAGTGGGAAATTACATAATAATATTATAAACTCAGAATTTAAATAGAGTCATTTAAAACGATGTGAATGAAATAAACCTTTTTATGTGACATAGAAATTTTAATATGATACAATCTTAAAAACACATTCATGTCAAACAGAACACAAGAACTATCTATTATTATGTTCTAGCATTTTAAAAATGTTCGTGAAACTATTTACTTATTTCACCTATACGCTTGCAAAATGGGGAAGAGAGAGGAAGAGAATGAGGGGAGAAATGAGAAGAAAGTCCTATTTATTTAAAGAGAGTTTGAAATTGTATTTTAATATGTAAAAATTTTAATAAGCATTTCTCCCCTTTAAATACCACATTTTGACTAAATCAGATCCTTAAATTTCTGCTGTGTGGAAGATAAATCCACATCTTTTAATTTAAAAAAAAACTTGAGGTCATTATGAAGAAAATAAAGCTTTAGCCTTGAAAAGTAGACTACTTTGAGAGATAAATTTGATGACATACACATTTTTATTTCATGTCGTTCTTAGCTGAGTTTCATATATGATGGCTCTTAAATAACAAGAAGACCTAAGGCACAAAGCCTATAAAAAGTCCTTGGTATTTCCATATATGGGATAAAATTGCTGAAAATGTTCTACATATTAGATTTTGTAAGACTGTGTTTCAGGACTGAAATTCAATACTTGCTTTTATTATCTGAAAGTTTCTTCTGAAAAGTAAAAGAAAGACAAAAACAACACAATAAAAACAGGTTCTAAATAAGACATGGCTATGAGGTGGCCATCAGAACAGACCAGCACTTTGGTCAACTAAGCTATTGGATACACAAAATCACAAAGAAAAGGGACAAATTTTTAGCTAGACTTGCTATGTTAATAGTATGAAAATGCAGCTTCGTTTTGTCATTTCTCCTGGAAGCAAAAAATCCTATAAGTGTCTTAGGTATTAGTAGTTTTAAAACTCTCACCCGGAATCTACTTTAGAACTGCCGCAAATTAGACAGGAGTTTTTAAGTTGTCTCTAAATGGCTATAATTAAAGCCTCACTTAGAACTTTGCCATCTATTCCAAGGGCAAACTCATTGTGACGAGGGAGATCTAAGAGTAGAATTATTAAGAGAAAGGAAAATGTGGGACTTGGCACAGATTCTTGCATAAAGGGGGCAGGATAGGCATGGTGATAATTTCGGCTGAAAAGAAGTCTTTAAACCAAGAACAAAAATAGAAGAAAACTAGTACAACCTTTCTTTTTACAGCTATGATTAAAAGCGAAATCTCAAAAAATCTGCTAATTCTTAAACTTTTCATTTTCCAAATTTACAGTCCAAGTGAATATACTTCTTCAAAATGACCCTAACTTGAATCCAATGTGTGCCAATAGGTCAAATTCTGAGAAGCAAATCCAATTAGCAAGAATAGGCCACATAGCCCATGGGTAAAGAAAGATAACTGGATGAGATGTAGAAACAGGGATGATATTAGTGTCAAAAGTGGCAGACTTCCTGGATGTGTGGGGAAGGAACTTGTGAAGATGAGTTTGGGGAGGCATGTCATAGACTCACCTGCTACATGTGAAGGTATAAAAATAAAGTAAAGCTAAATGAGAACGAAAACATATGGCATCCCTGTTGTGAAAACTGTGATGATGATCTAAAATTGAATTATCTTCTGTTTTAAGACTAGAAGTAAATAATTTTTATAGATAACGTTAAAAGTCATCTGATAGTTATAGTTAAATACTGAGAAATTCATATTTTTGTACCACTAAAAGAGAAATCTCAAATACGGTCCAAGGATTTTACTTGTGCCTAATTACTTCTCATGCAAAAATTATGTTCTTTGACATGGGAGAAGAGTAGTGGTGAGACGTTAAGAGCACGGTTCAGAAAGCCCTAGTGTGGTTCCCAGAACCAATGCTTGGAGACTCCCAACCACCTGTAATCCAGGGCATCTTCTGTCATCTCCTAGCTACCACAGGTACCTGTACAAACATGCCTGTGTATTTGTGCACGCAGACACATACATGTACACACAGGCACACACACACACACAAGAAATAAAAAGTAGAAAACGCTTAAGTAAACAGCATAAAAATATCTTTCTAGCATTTAAATAGCACAGGGAATTTTATATTAAAAAGAGATGTCATACTATATCCTCTGATCATCAATACTGTTAGTAGAAAAATAATTCGTCTTCATCAACATGTGCATAGGAAAATTTGAGGCTCCCTTTATTCATTCGTTCATACGTTAATAAGGTTTATTTTAAAGATTTGGGTTCCACTATATTTTTTCCAAGGAAATTTGACTCTTTGTTGCTCATTTTTTCTTTTTTCTTTTTTTCTTGTTTGTTTGTTTGTGTGAAATGTGCATGAAGAAAGTATCCTAGCTCCTCAAGGGAAATGGAATGTCATTTTCAAGGACAGCACACAAAGTTAACTTACTAATTGGTTTTAGTTGCTTCCCAGCTGCAAAGTTACCTCTGCAGCAGTGACATTTGCAGCAAGTGTGGCAACTGACCTCTGCATACCAGCACTAACAACAAAAGGCAGAGTCAAACTAGTTTTTGGTTTTTGCTCTTCTTTTGTGCTTGTTTTGTTTTCTTCTTCCTTAATTTTATGACAGTAACATATTCATCTTCTTTGAGACTGTGCTTCATTTACCAGCTAAAAGTAATTCTTTGGGGAATACATAACAATGACTGCTTTTCCAAGTTTTCACATTTCTTCCATGCAACATACTGTCCCACACCAATTAACATCACACAAGCAGTATAAAAGAAAGCTAAAGAAAAAGTAACAGCACCTTGTAAGCCAATCTTCGAGAAAGAAGGAACAATGGTCTTCCACAGGTGTAATATTCTTGTTGAAATTGATCAGTTTTATGTCACTAGGTGATTAAGTGAGTCTACGTGAAATATCAGCTTTGTTTTTTTTCCCCTTAATATATTTGGTTTGGAGAACCAATATCACTATACATCATCTAAATAAAATCATTGAATTCAAGTGTAAATACATCTAGGTGAAATATAAATAATTTTGAAATTAAATCTGTTATTTTCAAGAGATAATCATTATAAATCTAAATGTTGGTGGTATTAATGTGACTATTATTCTGTATTTCTCGGTGATAAAAATTTTTTTTCTGTGCTTATTTATGTTATAAAATATGATTCTGTGATAAGTTTCTGTTGTGAAACATCATTAAGTAAATATATCTCAGCTTTTCACACATTTACTTTCTGTATATGTCTAGTATGATCATCTAAAACTAACTCATTTAAAAATTTGCTATTTGTGAAATTGTGCTTATACCCTGCCTTAAAGTTTTAACTGAGTCATCTATATACATCTTCCTTTTCCTGCCACATTTTCTTGCTCCCAGTAATCACCTTTTATTCTCAGTGTGGTTCTTGTTTTGTTGTTAAGCTTCACATAAAAGATAAACCGTACATAATTATTCATTCCATTACTGGAATTATTGCATTTAGTATAAAAATGGTAATCTTTGCTTATGATGTTGGATCAAAAAGTAGAATTTCCTTTTTTGAAGACAAACTAATATTCTACTTCTGTACTTAATTTAGTACCCTGTTGTGTACACGTATACACTCTGTCATCGTCTCTCATTCCTACTTTTCTATTCTTCCACTCTCTAAAAAATACTTCAATACGAATAATTTAGCTATTACATTCATATGAGAGAATTTATTTTCTTCATATGAGCACAGCAAAATAATGAAAAAATGCTTACACCTCTCAAATAAATATTGACTGTCACAATGAAAATAATTAACCTAAGATATCTCCAACAGCTTCTCAATGTTTTTGTATTTGTCTCATCTCCTTTCTTATAACTGTCATTTGTGGCAGCAGAATTATGAATGTGTGTGGTGTATGTATGCACATCTCTAGATGATGGCTGTAGAGCTGCGTAAACAGTGCCATGCTTATAGAAGTCAGACGGCAACCTTAGGTTTGTGTCCTTTTCTTCAACCTTGCTTGAGTATGATCTCTCCTTTAGTGGCATATACCTTTGTGCAGTCAAAACTAGTTGTACCAAAAATTACTGAAGATTTACTTTCTCTGCTTTTGTGAGGAAGCACTGAGATTATTTATACAAGCTTTTGCCTAGCAGTATATGAATCCTGGAAATTCAAATTCAGGTCCTAGTCATGCATATGAAAGAAACGTTTCCACTGAGCCATCAATACTCATTCTCAAATGATGGAATTTTAAAGGATTTCTATTATTAAGATTAAATAAAGTAGTCAACGTTCATTGTGAGCATAGGAAAATTGACTCACCTACATTTAATGATAACCATGCTTTCAAATGTTATCTGTTGGATTGTTGGATAAGACTAAGTGATAGCAAAACTAGTATCAAAACTTTGTGCATAACATCAATCCTGGGATGTTTCCTAAAAATTGAAACTCTTTGGTGAACAGACACATAAATTTGTTTAATGTAGCAAATAAAAGCTGTTCCAAATTTATTTTATGCTTTGTTCTGAAAACCATCAGCTTAATGATCCCTAAGATTCTTCCTTTACACATATAAAAATTAAATCTTACATACCATACACCAGCTTGAAACAACACCTAGATTGCACTATTTAAGGAATAATAATACTCAAATTTTGATTTCTATCTTAATATTATAAATCAATAATTTAGGGAACCGACACTGAATAAATCTTAATAAAATCAATGTAAAATAAATTTCCTTTGATGCTCATGGTTGGATTTTCTTGTATTTTTTGAAGTTTATATTTTTTGTTTGAATTTTTTCCTTAATTACTATTCCACCCCAGTACAGTACAGAGTGTGATAGATTTATATCACTGAGTTGTTTGTGATGAACTGATTAATTAAATTGGATCAACTTTTTAAATAATCCAAAATCAAAATCAATACCTACTGATTATAATTAAAATATAGTGAATCTTCCAGTCACACAGCATAGCCTTACTAATAGAAGCACATTATTATAATTAATTATTAATCACATTAATCTATCATAGATCATTTACACTGTAATATATCCTTCCACATGCATTAAAATAGGTTTTCATAAAATTATCACAGCAGTGACTGGCAGAAATGAATTATGATTGAAATCTGAAATAATGGTGAACTAAAATAGTTTCTGGTAGTGCTGTGCACATGCTATAGAGTGTCAACAAAATATTGCTAATGGCAATTTATGAATAAAATACCAGAGAGTAGACAAATATTTCAAAAACTTATTATTGTTAGCAATCAGCTTTCTTACATGATATCAAAATTTCTACATTTCCTAAATCCAGGTAACAATGTCAAGGTGGTAATACTTTCTATTATTCTTCAGTAGTTTACACCGCATAAAATCATGGTACAACTTAATGATGTCGGAGATACGGTGAGGCCCACATATAGATTTCAGTACTGTCATGACTTCGTACATACATGTAACATTGTACAGACTTAACATTTTACATACAAATATGTATGCAATAGCAATTAGTGAAGAAAAGAGGTCATGGATTTGGAGGAAAGTGAGGAGGGATATTTAGGGGAATGGAGGAGGAGGGAGAAAAGGGAAGAAAGAAGTGTTGCAATTATTATAACCTCAAAAATACTTTTTAAGTCTTTTAGTACTAATTTGAATTCAGTCAAGCCACCTTCACATATCTCTAGAGAAGTGATTGTTGAAGCATATTTTGACTGAGTGCACTAACAAATGATTACATTAATATGTAGTTGTCTCAAGTATTTCCTCAGCTCTTCAACATAAAAGATATTTCTCTTCAATGAATGTTCTTGCCAGTAACTGATCTATTCTGGACTAGAAGGAAGGATATAGCTATCATAAGGATATAGCTTATATTTGTTGATAGGTACCTATCTATTCTAGACTAGAAGAAGGATACAGCTATCATAAGGATATAGCTTATATTTGTGGATCATGAAATGTATGACACTGCTTATACTACTAAGAACTGTATTCTCTACTCATTAGAAATAAAATTAATCTTTAGTGAATATTGATTTTTATTGTTGGTGAAGTGTTTTATTTTTAATAAGATCACTGTAGATTTCAGAATGACTCTAACAAAGATTTGAAGAATAACAGTGGAGAAATTTTGATATAATTAGTTTTGTCTATTCCTGTTACCCAATCATGTTGTAGAAGAGCCCAGGAATGTTTCATTGTAGGTTGTATAGCACATTTCAGGTTTCCTACATTGTGAGCTATCACCTATGTTTGGGTGAGATTTCTTGATGGTACTGTCTTTGAGTCATTTTTATTCCTAATAGTAACCTTTGGTTAATATTCCTGTAAGTATTCTCAATAAACTCAATTGATTCAACAATTGGACATTAGTTATATCCATATTTTGGCATGCTGTTGGTTCCCTATTAGGACTCAGTGAATATCTGGTCATGTCTTCTTAAGAATAGTGTCATGAAAGAAAAAGAACATTTTGATTTATTAAATTTTTCTTCTTAAAATAAAAGAAAAACTTTCAGGCTTTTGATTCAACTGATACAATTCATTTTCACCAAAGCTGTAAAGTTTACTGTATTATGTTTACTGAATATTTATATTGTATGTGACACTGTTATGTTTGCTGATGGGTTTGAGTAATTTTAATTTAAACAAGCATTGTAAATACTTGTTACAAAACACTGACAGCCATTGTACATTTGTAAAAGTAGATTATTGTGAAAGTAATTTGGAAAAAAAATGGCCAAATATGTGAAGATGTGGCCTCTCAGATATTAGAGCTATGTGTCTACTCACATTTCTAAGTTATGAGATGGATGGTACCTAAACACTATATATTGCCTTAATAAGAGTTTGTTATTCTTTAAAACGATCAAGAAATTTTATTTTATTACTTTTTATTTCTCAATGTAGGAATGGGTGTTGAGTATGCATGTGTATATGCACATTTTCACAGGTGGGGCTAAAAGTGTGTGCACGTGAATAAAGGTACAGAGTTAATGTTGAGAGTCTTCCTCAATTACTCTCTACTTTAATGAGGAATTTAATTAGGAATTAGGAATTTAATTTAATTAGGAATCCCATCTCTCCCTTTTGAGTACTGAGATTACAGGTGGGATTATTGGTGAGATCAAAGTACACACCAAATAGTGTACTCTGGTGATCCTGATCCAGGCTCTCACACTTTCAGGACAAGTACTTTGTCCATCGAGTCATTTTTTCCAACCCCAAAGTAAATTCAATTGAAAAGGTTCCTTACAAATAGTTTTATTATTTGATGTCTGCTATATTTTAATTTATGTGTTGTTATTTTATTTCTAAGTGTGCTTCCCTTCTTGTATGTGTGTGGGCCATAGCTGTCATGCATGGCTTAACTGTTAAGCTATCACCAAGTCCATCTATGACATATTCTTAAATCAAATTTAATAAATATTCTGAAAATATAAATTTGGAAATCATCATAATCAAAAAATTCATACACAAAATATCCTTTTATGAATAAATTAATTTACTGAAAGTGATCACCTTATCATGACCTTTCTAATCTTTATGATAATCTAGCTGCTTTTTTTGTTTTTTTTTTGAGTTGGAAATCAAATTCAGAGCCTTGAGCATGCTGGCCAAGTATTGTGCCAAAAAACTATAAGCACAAATGCAGAGTTCTGTCAAGCGCATTATATATCATCTTTTAGTCTCCAAGGTTTGGCTTTCTTCACTTTCCAAACTATTTCAATATACAAAAGATCCTTAAAGAATTGGTGCTTGATTCTTGTATTCTACTAGATATTGATGCTGATTGATTAACAAAAAGGGATCTTTAAGAACTTACGTTCTTAGTCAAGCATCAGTATAAATATTTGAAACTACAGAAGATTTTTTTAACTACTCAAGTTTCCAAGGTTGTCATAAGTAGAACTTTCGAGAAGTAATTAGTTTAATCCTAAACTTTATATAAATTCATTTCAATGACAATTCCTTTGGTCATTAAAACAGAATCTCAGAAGGAACCAGTGTTGCTGTTTATGTTTGTGCTCATGTGGCTTGCTTGATCTCAGCTGGAAAAGACTTCAGTTCCCTTGACTGCTTTGAGGGATCAACGTGTAATATAAGATGAAGAGCTATACAGATCATTTGTTTCCTGAAAGTTAATCTTCTGGCTTCTTACAGACTCACAAAAGACATGGGTGACTTTAGTTGAATGTTCTGATATTGTAGGAAGTGATTTTTATGTCCACTAAAAATGTATGTCTTAAAGCCATTATTAGAGTTTATAGGGATATACTCTTCTATTTAAACTTAAATACTTCATTAATGTCATTTTGGGAAGAAAATTGTGAATCCTCTATATCTACCTTTTCTTATTCTTACATTTTTCACAATAAGAGAGTGAGAAAATTGAGGACAGATGCAGAGATGGATGTAGGAATACTTTCACACATCAAAATGGCAGGCAAGCATTTATATTGCCTGCATATACAAATGAATAACTTTCCAATATTCATTCACACTTTAAAATTTAAATAATTATTTTTTAAATGCTGAGCAAAACAAAATGTATACATAATTATATGATTTTGTTGCCTCTCAAATGGTGTAGATGAATTGTAAACGTGGCACATAGGCTTGATTTTAATTCCAAAGATCAGTTTATATTATTGGTTATTGTCTTATAATTCCACTCTCTTTCACTCTCACTCATTAAAATTTACTCCTGACCTCAAAGATTCTAGCATGGACAAGATCCACAGACCAAGAATCTATGAGGAAGTAGTTCCACAAAGCTTGAAAACACCTAATGAAATATTAATGTATGAACAACATTATCCTAATATCATTGTTTCAGAGGCCATGGCGATGCTATCTATGCTCAGATCTGTGTGGTCAGAATGGAAACATCATAAATTAATTCACATCTAGATCTGTCTTACGTTTTATACAGTAGATTCAGGGAATTTTTCTATAGAGTTTCCCTATATAGTTAAAAATAGCAGTATTCTTTCCTATTTAATTGTATTGCTATGCACCAAGAGGGTGTCTCTCACTCTGTCATCTCTGTCCCAATTCTACACCTTACAATACTCAAGGGCCTATTAGAAAATCAGAAAGGTTTATTTTTTCTTGGTTCTGTCTCAAACAACAGTGCTATGATTTAGTAACATTCTCACTATAACATCACTATCATCTCTTTTTTTGATCGTATTTCAGTCTAATGCTATGATATGAAACAAATCATCACTTCTGAATTGGCAAAAAAGAAAATAACACCAACAATTTTGTGAGAGAGCACCATGCTCCAGTAAATGATCAGAACCTATTTAAAATTTTAAGTCCTGCAGATGCATTCTCAGCTGACAAGCTATGCAATTACAAATATATTCTTCATGTCAATGTCTTGAAAGTTCCTAATGAGAGTTGCAAAATGTAACTAGCAGGCTCCAAACACTGTTAGCTACAAATGCACTGTCTGTTTTATCATTTTCTTCAGTGAACAGGTACATTTTTAAGGCACCCAAGTGTCAACAAGTGTATCTAATAGAGCCTTGAGCTTCAGTGATTTTGTAAAAGAGGAACTTGCCAACAAATTTAGGAAACTCACATTATATATTCAGGTTAGATTCACAAATTCAGTGTTGCATGACAAGAATTCTATGCTCATTTCTTGGTATCATGAATTGCAATTTTTCCCCCAGTTCAGAGAACCAAACCTAAACCTTCATAAATGAATGAACAACCTGAAGGTAGCTTATACTGTAGAAGGCTTACAGGAAGAACTTATCACTTATTCAGTTTAAAGGACTTATCTTATGACTCTTATGAAAGTGATCCATGTCCAATATTTGTCGATATGGAATCAGCTTGCTCAAAATAAATCTTATACACTAGTTAGGGTAAAACTATGCTTCTCTTCTCTACTCCCTCTGCTCCATGTACATGCTTTCACATGTGCATGTGCAAACACACATGCGTGTGCACGCACACACACACACACAAAGAGAAAGAGATATGATAGAACATACTCATATATATAAACAAGCTCTTTAAAATACGTGTGTGTTATATTAGTTACCTTCTTTTGCTGTGCTAAAACACTACACGAAATAAGAAACAAAGAAAGAAATGACATATTTGGTTCATAGTTTGGGGGTACAGATCACCAGAGTGATGAAGTCATAAAAATAAAAATTAGAGGAAGCTGGAAACTGTGTAGCCGCAGTCATGAAGTGGAGAAATGGATGCTAATTCTTGGCCAACTCTCAATTTTATTCAGTCAGTGATGCTAGTGCATGGAATGTTGCTGCCTACATTAAAGGTGAGTCCTTCCATCTCATTTAAGCTAACTTAGTTAGCCCTTCACTAACTATTGCTAGTGTTTAACAATATCTTGATAATCCCTCACGGATATGGCCATAAGCTTGAATTCTAGGTAAGTTTCAATCCTGTCAAGTTGACTATCAATATTCGCCTTTAGCAGGGTAAATTCAACTAAAGAAAACATTATATTTACAGACACAATTGTTGTCTTTTAAAAAGTTAATGCTGAAAGCACATGCTCAAAGGAGGAATAGAAATAAATTAGGGAGACAAGCTGTGTGTGTGTGTGTGTGTGTGTGTGTGTGTGTGTGTTTGTGTGTCTTATTTTGTGTACTAAATTATAAAAATTAGAAATAAAATTTAAATTTTCAAAAATAATTTAAATGCTACTTTTAGTGATTTGTTGGCATATAGAGAATCATGAGCTTGATCCCAACAATTACAAATAAGTTCCTGCAAAGAAACACATTATGTGTTCTTTGACAAACACTAATTGCAGTTAACAATTTACTAAAGGTTGCGTTAAGCCAATAATGGCATTTTAGATAGCAGTATTAAATACTCACAAGACTTTTTTATTAGTGAGTGAAAAACACTGTGCTAAAAATTGCTAACTATCATATATTTGTCTCATACTCCTCAAAATTCTGGAAAATTTTAGCTTAAATGCATGCTGCAATAGATCCTAAGTACATTTTATTTACTGCACTAAAATGAACTGTACTACTATTTTCTATTGCCCCTAGCACTCTTTATTACTTCAGATGTCACTTTAAATCTTTCTCTCTTACAACTCTTCATTATTCTTTATGTTTTAAGCATTATTTCAATTAGAAAATTTAACATCTGCCCAACAAAGAGTAAGGCAGAGTGGTCACTACATTCAACACATTTTCCTGGTCAAATCATATTTATAGCTTTGAGTCCCATACTTTAATTTGTTATATAGTTAAAATAACTCAGTATCAATTCATGTTAAACTGCTTTACTACGCTGTGAGAATAATAATTTCATATTTTGCAAGGTCTCTCTATGACTAAGTTAAGAGCAGAATCCGTAGCAAGAAGCCCAGTTTCAAAGGAGGGAGGAGGTGAACATACTGATACCGTTTCTTTCTTAAGTGTTTAAATGTCACATGAAGAGAAATAGTTTTTTTCGTTATTAAATACCACAATTGTACTTGTACCGCCTATGCTTTGCATTTTTTCCAGATAAGCATGAAACACTATCTCACACCTTTCCCATTACTATATCCGGAAAATTTCACTATGATTATTGTGTGAATTCAAGGAGAACCCTGGACTGACTCTAAATATGCATTTCCACCAGTTCCTAAATAGTGTCGTTCTTATCTGCTGATGTCAAAATCCTAGGTCTTAAAAAAAAGTACATTCTTAGGGTGCCGGAACTAGCCTTGTACCAGAGTCACATTGATGAATATCTTGATCACCACCATAGAAATTTTGTCCGATGGATGGAGGTAGAGACAGAGACCCACATTCACATCAGAGCAATGGACTGAGCTCCCAAGGTCCAGTGGAAGAACAGAAGGTGGGAGAAGATGAGCAAGGAAGTTAGGACCATGAGGGGCTGGTCCACCGACTGAGACAGTGTGCCTGATCTAATGGGAGCTCACCAAATCCAGCTGGACCGGGACTGAACGAGCATATGATCAAACTGTACTCTCTAAATGTGGCTGCCAATGGAGGCCGACTGAGAAGCCATCAACAATGACACTAGGACCTATCTCTTTGCATGTATTATCTTTTTGGGAACCTAGTCTATTTGGATGCACACCTTCCTAGGCCGGGATGGAGGGGGGAGGGCCTTGGACTTCCCACAGGACTTTCCCTCTTTTAAGGAAGCAGGGGGAGGGAGGAGGGGCGGGGAGGAGCGGGAGGGGACTGGGAGTAGGGGAGGAAATGTAAATTTTTTTTGAATGGAAAAAAATAAAAGAATATGGAAAAAAGTACATTCTTTTAAAAATATGTTTGTACACTGAAAATAGAAAAGTCGGGAGATGGATGACATTTAGTGTCTGTTAATGGCCACTTGTTCACTCAGAGCAGCAGTGAATTATGTTACCAAAATGGGTGGAAAAATCAAGACCCATAAATATCCATGGGCATAGCACTATTAAATCATAGAATATAAAACTGAGTTAATAATATTTGTTCAAAGTTCTGGCACCAAAGAAATTCAATACTATTGCAAAACTATTCATGATTTAAAGAGTGGGAAATTCATGTCACTAAGAAATTCTGGTGGGAATCCAAAGCTGCATTTGGCAATGACCATTCATTAGCATATAATTAATCTGAATGTATACTGATTATATTATATGAAAATTCTTTAAATGAATAAAATCTGTGCATTAAATGTACTCTTATAATAGAATTGATGTAGGTAAAATTTAGAAAGGTTAAATGAAGATTATTAAATATTATGACTTATTTACAGAAGTGACTTACGAGTTATTATTAAATGAAACTTATTTTCTTAGTTACTGATGGCAAAAGTGTTGATATATAACTCAAGCTTATTTCTCTTGCTAAATAAGTACTGATGATGGAAAATAGTCATTAAATAGATGAGGACAAAGAAGATGAGGCAAGGAATGTATTAAGTCTGGAGAACATGCTATGACACAAACTGCAGTGATAAGATGTTTGACTTTGTAGTGGGCTGAAATGGACACTGAAGGCTTTTAAGTTAAAGGAGAAAATGTGCTATGTTTTTATTTTTTTGATTGATGTAAATATAGGAGATGACTCAGTAGGGTAGATTCTGGCAGTAGATTGGATCTACTGAAAGTAACCAGGATTGTCTTGATATATATGATTAATACATTTGAATGGCATGGTGATGTCTTCTCACATTGACACATTACTTTCCTGAATGATGAACTGTCAAGTTTCCTTTCAGTAGTATTTGGATAAGATCTTTGACAAGATATAAACAAAGTTATTTTATAATTAATCAAAGTAAATAATATGGAAGAGAACAATGTGTGCATGTATCCATACAATAATTCGTCATGCTCATTTGGAGTAACCTGGATATATTTACATCCTTATTTTTCTAATCTACAGTGTTGAGCATTGTCTTAGAATGCAAGAGATATGGAGTTTGATTTAAAAAAACTAAATTAAAACTATATCTGCACAATGGATAAATAGTATTTTGATGAAGAATAATATTTTCAGTTAATATCACAAAATATTTTTGGTGACATGTTTTGAAATATAAATATGTTTGATGAGTGTACTTAATAATTCTGCCTTTGGAATGATTATGACTCAATTTTCTAAATAATATGCTCTTGAGATTAGGTTCGAATCAGTGATAAGAATAAAAGACCTTTGAGATTTGAAGAAATTTTAATTAATTTTGGAACTGATTTATCTATTTAAAAATCTCATATCCCCATTAGATTTTTCTTATTCTCTTGTTTTTCTTGTTTTGGGTAATATACTAAATTAAGATTTCTCATTAAATGTGAAAAATGAAAACTCTTGTAGGTACAGTTTCAATGATCCAAATCGAATACTTAAATTAACACATATTATATTAAATACTCAAAAGTAATGTCTTAGGACCTGCTTAGAAATTTCCCACAGTATAAACAGTCCATTTTCTATTCATAAAGTCACACTGTGGCCAATATTTATTGAAATTATAAGGGTAATTTTTATCCCAAATGAAAGTCTGATTTTAATCCTTTAATGCAACAAACTTAGAAGAAAAGGTGAATATAAATGACTCTCTCAATATATATATATAGGTGTGTGTGTGTGTGTGTGTGTGTGTGTGTATCTGGCAAAAACAATTTAATTGCACGCTTGGATATCTGTTGATTGTGCTGCGTAGAGTAAGAAATACTAAATCTCTCTGTTGATTAAGCTGTATCTTTCAGCTGTGCAGGGGAAGCTTTATACTAGAGATTAGGCAAATCTACAATTGAATGCTGATATCACTACACTTAATAGTGGAAAATGAACGAGTTATTATTTTAGGAACCAACTTATATTTTCCTTTGTAAATGGTGGAATAATAATAGTTGTATTACAGAGGCATCATGGAGTATAAATTAGAAGGTTTCTGAGGGAGATTCTGGTCTGCTGAGTGTTCTACTGTTTTTCTTTCCTGCTTAATCAGCCTTATTTTTTCTGGGGTCTTTATGATCAAAACTGGACATATCATCAAGCTCACCAAAGGTGGGGCTGTGACTTTCCTGTGCTAGAAAATATCTTTTCAAATGTGAATATTAAGCCTAGGGTCATCCTGCATCTTTCTTTATCTTCCAGCAATGTCATTTTGATGCAAAAGTGGTTTCGACAGTAATGAAGATTCTCCCTCCCCTGTCTCTGATGGAGCTGAAAATAGGCAGTCTAGAAGAGATCTGGTATGTTACTGTTACTTGTTTGGAATTCAAATGGGACGTGGAGTGTAAATAGGAAAACACATTTGATTGCTCTCTTAAGGCAAGGTGTGGATGTAAGCCTATAGGATATCTGCTCATTTTCTTATAAAGCAGGCAACCTAAATTATTTTAATTTAAAACAGTCAAAGCAGAATTGCTGTTCTCCTTAACCATTTCCTCTAGAAAGTAACTTTTCCCTTTAAAAGAGTAAACTCAAGGAACAGAAAGACTAAAAAATGAAAGCAAATTGGATTCCTCTGAGAAGTATCACTGATATTGAGTTAAAAATACATAGATATTCACAAGCAAAATTTTTATTTGTTTTGATAAGCATTGAGAGAAAGTTATTAAACTTAAAGATACAATTTAGAATCTCAAAAAAATTCTGACTGGTCAATTTAACTTAAAATCCCAAATGTACTATTGATAGAGGAAAGTTATCTATCCCCAAGGCAGTTTAAATGTAATGATAAACCCAAGAGATGATACAGTTTCCTTTATTGGTTTTGCACCAATGAGACTTTCACCTCCCAACCTTAAAAGTCCTATTCTCATCTAGACAAAAGTTATATTTAAAGGAAGTATCTGCATTTGTGTATTTGTCATGAACAGTTTTGGTACATAACCTGCTTTCTTAAAGTACAGCTCTGTACTCAAGTCAAGAATGAGAATTACACATATGAATTACTAATGTTCCTTGAAAATTAGCTTCTTTGACCTAGAGATTAGAAGGTAGAAGTTATGCCATTAAATATAAATTTAATAGCAGGCAATGCATAAGTATAATAGAATATATCTAAAAAAGCTAAAATATGTGATTATTATTTATTCACACTTGGTCAATGCTCTCTGATACTGGTTATCCCTATGGTAATAAAAAATTATATTCAGACAAACACTATACTCTCTGCTGTAACAGCAGCATCTAGTCACTACATAAGCATTTCCAGCCCAAGAAGAGGCAAACTCATGAATATTTCTTCTCTAGTACTAGAAGTGGGATTTAGTAGCTAAGAAAAAAATCAAGCAACAACAACAAAAATACACAATCAGAGGAATATCACTAAAAGGAATGTGTTAGATTTTAATTACTCAGTTTGACCAGGTTATATTGAAAGAAGAAGATATTCAAGTCAAGGCTCTTCTCCACTCACAGCTTTGAATTCTTGTGTGCACAGAAGTTGGGTCTATGTGGGCATAGTAAGGTAACAGTGTAGAAAGAGAAAGGACAGAAAACAATATTTTTTAAAAAAGCAAAATAAAACAGAACTGGTATATCTTCCTAGCATTGCTTTACAAATGTAGGGACATTCAAATTTTGAATGCACTTTATCAAGTTAGTATCATGAAACTGTGCATAAATATCAGGTAAATAGTAAACAGCAAGTGGTTAAAATCCAGTCCTGTCTTTGGTCTTGTTGGCAGCCTCATCCTTGCTAGATGTCAGAAATATTGGAAGAACTGAAGCCAAAAGTTTCTCAGTCTCAGGTTTAAGCTGTGGCCAGAGGTTGGAGATGGCAGAAAAGATAGGATCTGTTTTGTTCGTTTGGTTGGTTTTCTTGCTTTCTTTTTTTTTTTTCTCTTTCCACATAAAGGAGTACTCCTTTTCTGAAAATCACACTGAGGAAGTGACTGAACCTATAAGGCACTTAGATACCTGGAATAGAACCAAGACAGACCAGCTCATTCTCTTTCCCTTCTGCCATCCAGTAAAATCTCATTCTTTCCAAGGAAAGTCAACAGTACTCTAATTCCAGGGATCACTTCTGATGGACAGAAGCTTCTCTTCTCCCCTTTTCTCCTTATAATAAAATGTTTCTTTATAAATTTATCTTCTATACTCTGAAAATTTCATTCTTTGACTTGGAAGAAAGCCTCCAGGCTGATGAGTATGTAGAGGCTGTTGAACTTCCGGATGCTCTCTTCTCAAGCAATGCTTAACAAATCCAAGAAAGGCCACATGGCTCCCAAAAACACACTGATATTCCCATATAATCCCTTGGGGTTTGACAAGCGTGACTTAAATATTTATGGATATTCATTCAAAAGTGGGTATTGATGCCTTGTACTTGTCTTCTTAAATATATAATTTTTTCTTCTAGTAACTTGAAGGTTAAAATATTTAATTTGTATAATAAAAAAATCAATTCTGGTTTCTCCTCTGTGTGCCTGTCTTGCTCAAGTTTTACTCTGGCCTTTTGGATTTAGATTTAATGAGCACCCTCCCTTTCCAAGCGTCTATCTCTTCCCAAATGCTTATGTGGGGATGATGAGCTTCAAGACTTTCTCAATTTCGGACATCCATTGCCATTAGTTCACCATTCAATAAGACTCTTTCCCTAATATTATTAGGATGCTTTTCTGTATTAGAAATTATTCAATACAGAAAGACATCTGAGTGAAAGAAACCAATTATTCCATTTTTAACTTTTCCATCTGAAAAGACTTTCGCTCATTGTTTGGGTTAATCATGTGATTTCTTTTGAAACCTTTAGGCAGGTAGATATATACATACATTAGAAAGGTCAAATAATTTTCTGAGAAAGTCATAACTCCTGATTAAAAAGTAGAGATAATTGAATATTCTCTCTTTCTCAAAGGTACTATTTGGCATTTACAAGAATTAACAAGCAATAATTAACATTGAATGCAAACAAGTGGCATTGATAAATACAAACAAATTGGAGAAAGTATCATGAAATACTTTGGCCTTAACCACATCATTAAGTGGTGTTAAAGTGCCTGAATCTAGGTATGGCTAAAGTTACTGCAAAGCCATCTTGAAATGTCTGAATGATTCAGAGATATCTGATTCATATCCTTTGCATATGTTTATTTAGAAGAGAAAACCTTGTATGTTATATCTTTATCAATACATATAATAATCACAATTACTAACATTATGCATTATAACTCTTTGTATGAAGTAAATGTCAACATAAGTTAGATGGAAATTATATTCCATTCTCCTAATTTAGTATTTCATAACTATAATGATCTCAATATGACGATTGATTGACCAGGCCTTTGATTATTAATCTTAATAGGTATAGCAGAGATGTCAGTATAAATTCTATCATAAATTCAAAATTTTATTAATGCTGATATGCCAGTTGAATTAGTGTTTAATGTTTAATTTAGTACAGCTGAAAACTTCTACTTTTCAGTATTTTCAAGTGAAAATAATATTAACTGTAAAATATATCTTTATAGCAGAAAATTGATTAATTGGAACATAACACTTTCACGCGGCTATAACGGTAGCAAAGACATTAACAAAAGTCAATGCATATTGTACCTTAACACATATTAAGTCAAATTCCAAATACTCTCAGAAGTTCATTATGAAATTTATGGTTTACTTAAGGTCTTTTAATTAAATATACATACACTTCTTTTTCCTAAAATAGTGTTTTTAAAGTGCAATGTGTCAAATTTAAAGTTTATGCATATGTTTAGCCAAAATACTAAAAGTAAAATATATGTTTAGAAAATACTGGCAACTTAAAAGAAACTCTAAGTATAACTAGCAAAGTACAGCATGAAAATTTCACTGAGAATAAATGATATGTCCATGACATTAAGCAAAGAATGTATTTCATAGTTATAACTGGTATTGGTACTTTGAACATACAAGCATATAAGGCATACATGCTGGTCAGAGAAATGAAGCATCCCCTCATAATTACCCTTTGGAAACATTTACATAGGTGAAGAATCATGACAAGGACAAAGACACAGAGTTTTGCTACAGTGAACAGAGTATTGATTTTTCACTCCCTCTGGGTCCCTGCTTGTACTTTGTGAACTGATGGACTATCACAATAAGAAGAGACACTTGTAAAAAAATGAATAGTCCAAGGCTGCTCAGATGTACTTTTAATTTTCAGACAACTAGACAGGCAGAGCAGATTACAGAATAATGACAGAACCCAACATACTACTGAAATGCCTGCAACACGGAACAATCCTTTCTTAATTCTATTTGAAGCCAGACATGCTGAGTATCCCATTGTCATGAAACCTTGACAGCTCTGTAATCTACAAGGAGAATACCTGATGCAACCAAAGTCTCTCCTTAGAGTCAATTTTATCTCTTGGAAAGCAGACCATAAATGGAGACTGCACTTTTTCTTATAGAATAATTCCAATAAATAAGTGAAATGAAAACAAACAAACAAATAAATATCAAATTCTTTATGATAGGAATTTCCAGAAGACAGCCTACTCTCATTAATATTAAAGAAAGGAATTGCAATAAAGGAGAAAAATTGTAGTAACTTAGACCTTTATTTCAAAGACTTTTAATATAATGTTTCTTCCAAAATTTCTGTGGGAGAAATGATAGTAGATGTAGGAATGCTTCTAAAATTAGAAATATAGTTCAATAGAAAACTAATACCATAGAGGTGAAGTAAATTCCTGCTAAGGAAATGAGAATCATAAGGAGATAGATTAGCGATCCAGAGTTGTATGTACAACCAAATTTTTTAAAAAATAAAATTAATACTGAAAAAGAATGCAACCAGCCAGACAGGAGAGGAAAAGAGGGATGAAAAAAAAGGAGTAAATTCAATTATAGAACAAATTAAAAGACTTGGAATAAACAATTAATTTAGAAATGACCAAAAGTCACAATGCAATAACCTCTATAATTTGACTGTGCTAATTCTCTGTTGCTGTTTTGTCTTGGGTATGTAAAAGGAGAAATATAAATCTTATTATTTGCATTTCTAACAACAACAGTCTTTTGTTTTTCCTCTCTTTTCTGAGTTTTATTTTAAAATAAGTTGTCAAAAATGCTCATAAAACAATAGATCATTAGGTTTTTATTGTATTATCCATTAACTTTTTGTGTTGTATCTACATAATGAAATTGTAACTAAGATATTAACTATAATTGCAATAAACTCAGACAAATAATTCAATTCCACAAATCTCAATGATAAATAAATCCTGTCTTAGGGTTTCTATTGCCATGAAGAGACACCATGACTATGGCAACTCTTATAAAGGAAAGCGTTTAATTAGGGTGAATTGCTTACAGTTCAGAGGTTCTGCTCCTTTTCAGCATGTCAGGGAGCATGACAACGAGCAGGCAGTCATGGTACTGGCTGCATGTTGGCTTGCAGGCAAGAGGAACTCGACTGAGACACTGGGTTCTATCCCAAGCATTGAAAATCTCAAAGCCTGCTCCTGTAGTGACACACTTTATCTAACAAGGTCATACTCACTCCAACAAAGCCACACCTAATAATGCCACTCCCTATGAGATTATGGAGTCCAATTATATTCAAGCTATCACGGATCCTAAAACACAAAGTGCTCTGAAGTGAGTTAACACAGCAACTTTTGTCTCTTTCTGCCTCTTTTTCCCCATTTCATCATTTACCCCTATGTGTTCAGTCATCTTACTGAATTCTATGCAGGTCCTCTTTTCCCTTCCTTTTGCTATTTCAATTGGAAAAATTTCGTGTACCATTCAGCCAGGAATGCGGAATACAATAAGAAACTACTACAAAGCCTGGTGTTCATCATGAAAGGAAAATTGCATTACAGCTTACAAGTATGTTTCTTAAGCATAAGTACTTGGCTATAACTGAACAAACCGTTTGAAAGAGTGCATTTCCTGCCAAATACCTAGGTTTCTAATGTGGGCACTGACCAGAGGATTTAAAAGAGAATGTAAAAGGTTCTTGGCCACAGATGCCTTTAACACAAAATAGATTACTTAAATGTTAGGAGAGGAAGGTTCTAGTCATTCATTTCTCCTTGATCTGAAGGAGTACGGAGGGGTGTAAGGTGTTATTATCCAGAAGTGACTGAGCTTGAACCACAAGATGCATTAATAAAAATGTGACTTTTCTTAGGCCCTAGTAGGAAAGTATCTATGTATCCATATATAGGGAAAAGTGTTTCTCTCTTTTTAATGGTCAATACTTCCTAATGTAATACTATCTAAGCCTCGGAGTCCTATAAATACCCTAATTATATTTCTTACATTTTCTGGGATGGAGCTGGTAACAGCTGTAAGCCCAGAGACATTATTTTGCTTCCCTGAAAAGCTCCAATTTAGGGACTTCATGGATAAGGGAACAGTTTTGGAATAGAATGTGCTAAGGTGGAGATGATGATATGGGAGGACTGTTTTAGTAGTAAACAATCTAAGTCTGTCCTGGGGGTGAGTGGCCCGAGCACTGTTTCGGCAAGGATGTTAGCTCACTGTCTGCTTTCAGAATGTGGACAAAATGAAGAAGGAGAAAAATGGCCTCGAGTGTTCCACGCTTTAGATGGAGTGTGGGATTAACTCAGTGGAAATGCATGGGGCTGAGTAGTGAATAAACATGGATCTTCTCATTCTGACAAGGAACAGCTGTGAAACTTGTGAGTTTTAATTAGACTGTTGTGAAAATGTATTGAGGTGATTGGTGTAATAAGAAGCTGAGTGGCCAATAGCAAAGCAGGAGGTATTAGTGGGACTTCTGATCAGAGAGACAACTGTCAGCCCTGAGAAGCAGCATACGCAGCCTGGAGTGATGAGCTAACAAGTTCCATGACAGACTATAGATTAAAATAAATGGGTTACTTTAAGTTATAAGAGCTAGTGGGAGAAGCATAGGCTGCGGCCAAGCTTTAATAATCAATAGTCTCCATGTCATTATCTGGGAGCTGGCTGATGGGACAGAGAAAGACTCTTTACATTACACATTTATTTTTCAGATGTGGAAGGATGTCTACGTATATACCCTTGTGGTCCACTGGGAAATTTGAGGACGTTTGTTGTAGAAACAGTGTATGTATAAAGTCCTCTCGTTACTGTTAGGTGTCAACTCTCCCAACCAAATATTAGTAACTGATATGCAAATGTGGTTACTAGAATTTACATATTAACAAAACTGGCTCTTACTTGTCATTTATCCAGAAGCTACACAACTCAGAGATTTTACACATTCATCTACTCTCTCAGGTTAACAGTAGGGTACATTAGTATCAGAATTTAGAGCTGTATAATTTCAGAGTTATATTTTTAAATTCCAGAACTACTATGACCTTAAATCCTGAAAAGAGAGGACAAGATTATTTTATTCACCACTGAATCTTCAGTACCTGAAAAGTTGGAAATGCAAAACAAAGCTAAATAACTAGAGCAACCATGATGTGAAAGTTCAGTGACAGGATATGCTTAGTTATTATATACACGGCAAGAAGCTGACATTCTCCTATGAAGTTTTCCACTAATATATCCATTTTTGTTACAAATATATAGAGAAGATTTTAAGCTACAGAAAAGTTCCTATTTTCAGTGATTCAGCAAAACTGTATACCGTGGTTTAGAAAGGCAGACCCAAGAAGCACCTAAAGAAAGCAATGCCTTACAAAAATAGAGTTTATTTGCTCTTCTGGGAAGCAAGGTGCAGATCTCACTTATAGCCCAAAGGATGTACTTAGAAAGCATTAGAGAATAAACCCTTTCCACTGGAGCAATGTCCTCTTACTAAATGACTTCATCACTTCTCCACAGAGTTGGGAGACTTTTCAAGTACTAGTTATAGAATAATGTAATAAAGAAAGGCAGCAATAAATATTCTCAGACAGAAATGCATCTTAAAGAGAAGAATCTGACTCTAAAGGGACTTATACTACCCTCCATTCAATCGGGGATAGTTTTTATATGCTAATAAGAGAATCAGGTTAGAACTCACTGATAGACCTTCTTTATTATTTTAGGTTTATCCTGCAGCACTGTGACTGAGAGGGACAATATTGCAGCATGAATATCATCCTGCCCACGGGGGCAAGTTTGTTCATAATGCTGTTGTTGTTGTCATTTTCATGTAGATAAAGCTCATTTCAGAACATCTGAATGTGTGGCATCTAAAACATGTCAGCACACCAACAGCATTCAAAGAGAGATGACCTGTTTTCAAATCATTGTTTTACAACCTATAGTGAAAGCAACATATAGTTACCAATTATTTAACACACTGAAGTTTAACATGTTTATTACTTACGGAAACCTTTTCCCCATTATTTTGTCTGTCTCTTGGATCTCAGACGTTTATACATTTTATTTTTCTTCCTAACAATAAAACAACAATCAATATTCCTGAGGTCTCTCTTCACATCACATATTCTTCCAAGTGTTCTATCACATTTCAGTACTTCCATCATTGTTAAAGAACATATAGTTGGGTCCAATAGGCCATAGTGAATTATGGAACTGAGACCAGTTATTCCAATTTCAAACAAAGATCTAGTTTCCATGGTATAGAATTGAAACAGATCCTTTATTAACAGCAGCTTAGAAGGTTAGAAGCAGTAAGTTCTAGATTATGGTGAGTTGGGTTAAGCATCTATCACACTGAAGACTTTCCTGCCAGTTCCCATAGAACTAAAACCCCTGGTAAATATTACATAGAATAACTCCCTATTCTCTCCATATACACTAGTAAACATACCAATAAATAAGCCAGACAGAATACTGGGAAAGCACAAAGAAATTATTTGGGGATATAGTCTCCTAAAGTCTTTTACTGTCTTCAAATAGAACACAACACACAAATTTAAATACAACACGTCTTTTTTCTTTATCCCCCTCCAAATTTTGGCTGCTGCACTATTTGTCTTCATTCTCCTAAAATTCATTTTAAAACATAATTGGGGAGGTCATGCATGAAATCATTGAAGAGATTGAAATTAAATGATATTATATGGTAAACATTTTTTAGAATCAAAATCAATATTTCTGATCAGTTGGTAATATATGAGGGTTTAGGGTTTTCAGGGAATTAGAGATGGATAACAACTGTATTGACCTATTAGGATGAAGTTCTTTATGCTTCTACATTGATGGAACTGCACATAAAAGTCTGTACGGGGAATGGGATGTATAGAAATACTTTGAACATAAGGAGTACTCCAGAAGATGGAAAGAAGGCAGAAAAAATAGGTTAGGGTGGGAAGCAGGGAGGGATGAATAAAAAGATAATGTGTATAATTGGGTTGAGTTGAAGCAGAGACATTTACTCCTGTGATACCAAATCACAATTGATAAGTGAAGGAAAGGATGTAAGAACCCAAGAAAGGATCTATATATTCAAGAAAGTGAATGCATGTTTTTTTTTCTTACTCAGGAAGAAAAATACATTCTAGCTCTATAGAAAACATTTTTGACATGACATTAACTTCTGTTGGATCACATGACCACTTAAGACACAAAATCCTAGCAACCACAACCAAACATTAGGCTGAGCTCAATGAATTCTGTTGCAGAGAGGGAGGAAGGATTGTACAAGCCAGGGGGGGGGGGGTCAATGATATCTCAAGAAAACCCACAGAAAAAGCTAACCTCATTCATAGGAACTCACAGAGTCTGAATCAACAATTTAGATCCTGCTATATATGTCATATATATGACAGTTGTGTAGCTTATCTACTTGTGGGACTCCTAACAATGGAAGCAGGGGCTCTTTCAAATGTTTGGTTGGCTCTTGAGATCCTATTTTCATAATGGATTGCCCTTCCTAGCCTTAATACGAGGGGAGGTGCCTAGTCCAGAGACAACTTGATATACCATGCTTTGTTGACATCCTTGGGAGGCCTGCCTCTTTCTGACCAGAGACAGAGGGGATGGAGTAAATGGGTGGGGTGGATAGATTGTTGTTGGGATGTGATAGTAAATAAAAAAAGGATATGCAAAAATTTCAGTCTAGTTTATCAGGTTATATACTATAATACTTCATTGATTATATTTTCTCACTACAGAAAATTTTATAATAGTGAATTAGCCCCTATATTTCTTTACCTTAACTCAATGTAGACACTGCAATTTTCTACTGTTTTTGATGTAAGAACATTTCAAAAAATTTGTTGGCTCAATGCTGTCTCTTGTTCTTGTATATGTTCCTTTAATTTGTAACTAGAACCTAACCAGTATTTTAAATGTATGTATCCTGAAAATTAAATAACAAAACAATGTTAAAAATCTACTGAATTATGAAATCCAGCCATCACAACAATATTTGAGTCTATATACATGTACCTTGGTAATATCAAGACTGAAAACCATCACCTTTCCTGTTGCTGAATCATGGTTTAGAGGCAGGAAACAGGCACACTTATGGCACTCAGCAATTCAGTATCTAGTATGTCAGTACTCCCTTTGGCCTAACTAGATCTCTTCCTGGCCCCAATCTCTGGAAGACACATACGTTTATTCTAGCTTCTGAAAGTTAAACCTGGCAATCCTATTTTAAGGTTCCCAGTTGTCACCTAACAGCAGTGAATAATGACAGTGGGCAAGAATAAGCTTTGTTAGTCTTTCTCCTCTCCTGAGCAGATGGTTGGCTAAAACTCACTTCACACGGGAAATCAATTTTATATTTTTAGGTTGGCTATCTAGTAATGCACTATGACTTCCAAGGGGGGTGAAAGTGGCTTTGAATTTGTTTTGAGATCTCAATTTTGTAATGAAAGCATGAAAATAAAAGTGTACCTTTTTATATCCATCATTCTTCTTTATAAAGATTTTTTTCCAACAGTATCTTAAACATTGCATACTGAGGACAGCTATGGAGTGCATCATGTTCAAACTTTACATAAGGGTTTGCAATGGGACACACCCACACAATTTACGGATGATTGTATATAATCCCAGCGCCAGTGCTCAATATCGCTGAGTGGTCGCTTAGATTAAAAAGTGATATTTGCCAATACAACTTATTGGATATTTTCATTATTATGGCCAGTTTTAGAGTCTATTGTTACAATTCAAAGTAGATGGGCACTTATGTCCCAGAGATTGGAACATAAAAAAATTGTCGGAATACTTTGTCTCCTGTTGGTAATGCAGTGTTCAAAGGATGTACATTGTTTGAGGCAGGACCTAGGTAGAGAGATTGGATCATAGGATGGAGGGATAGGATGTGGGTCATGAGGATTTTTGCTCAGCCTGATTTACTCAAGAACTTTCTCTGCTTCTTGAATCAAGTAGACTTATAAAGCTGTTCCTGCTATTGATATCACTAACAGTTTTCCCAAAACTATGCCATCCCACCCACACCTGCCATCATACATCTGTGCGACAAATGTGAGTTGGAACAAGTATCTCTTCCTTTAAGTTGTCCTTACCAGGTATTCTGCCACAGAAGGGACAAAGCTGACAAAGAATTCCCTTTTTAAGTAATGCATTTATTTTCTGAAGTGTTTAAAACCTTGTTCATATAAGGTTAACCTTTGTTTACAGATTTTACTTTACTGTTGTATAGAAAATCACTGATCAATGTGGCAAATTCAGTGTTATTTACTAAATTCAAGAGTCCTCCATATGAAACAGAATAGCATAAAAATCACCTTAGGAAATATTTTCAGTGATTACTCTTCTTTAAACCAGAGGCTAGGTTTTGAGCTCTATCCTGGGTGGCAAAATGCCCATCACTCAACTGAAAGGTGAAGTTTGATTTCTCACACAGAAGTAAAGCAAATCAAAAGCTGATTATGAGGTCTTGTATTTGTAATTCCAGTACTTTGCAGGAAGATGCAGTTGGATCTTTGA
>PVIU01004634.1:69995-124207 GCA_004026605.1 Ondatra zibethicus
AAGAAATAGTACTATTATCTAATTCCATAATTTACATAGGGAATATACCAGCATTCATAAAATAATTCTCTGGTATATATCATCTTCTCAGTGGTTAATATGCATGCAGAGCTGTCAAGCCTAGTTAACAGGTATTAATTATATCTCTAAAAGATATATTTGAAATCCTGAACCATAGCATATTAAAGGAACATAAAACTTTTCCATTCCAATCTTCTATCCCAAAACATGATTTCATATTTAGTATTTCAGTTAATTCCCCTAGCTATTATCCAATTTTTATTCTTTTGTTAGCAAAGTAAACATAATCGGAATGAGTTTTGGTAGATTGGTGGCCAGCAACAGTAAGTTACCCTAGATACCGGAAACATTTTAGAGGAAAGTTCAAGCCGTTCACTGCCTGAGTTAAATATACAAGAAGAGGGTCATTATTGGCTGTACCTATGTCCAAAAGGATATTTTCAGCAAGATCTGCAGATATTCAGAGTAATGGTCTTGTTATTATTAACAAACACTGTGCTTTTCCTTGCAAGAATATTATTTTGCCTATTGACACCTTTGCATCTGACTGAAACTGATATAAAAGATATTACAAGAGGAAATTGCAGTTCTTCTAACCATCCTTTTTCTCCTATATTTTACCAGCTTATGACTATAGTTGGGATTTCTATAAAAGTCTTTATTTTTTCAAGTAGAAATTCAATAAATTAGAAGATTAAATCATTGCAACTAGTAGTTTTATAAATAAATCACATATTTAACCAATCTCAACACACATGCCATCAATTTAATAATTAAAATGCTGTTATGATTGATGTTTAGACAAAGATTATTTCCTGTTCAAATACCTGAAAGTTAAAAGAGAAATAACATTATCTTAAATTCTAAAAGACACCTTTAAAATCTACCTTTAAAGAATTTTTTTTAGACAATACTATAAAAAAAATTAAAGACCAGATATGTATTTTATATAGTTTTTATGTTTATATCTTTCCTAACAGTTTAAATTTCACTCTGTATTTTGGAACAGATTGATTAACTTGCTTTCATGTGTCAGTGTTTTTCAGCTGCAATGAAAATAAACACAAAGGCTTGGTTTTCTCCAAAGTTGTGGAGATGCTGACTTCAGTACGAAATTGTTTACGGTGGCACATGCCACATTGTAGAGGCTCAGTGAAGAGAGTCCAGTTATTTAAATCTTGCATGGTACTCTTGTGTGCATCCATCTCTTAAGCTGTCCTCAGGTTCTCACACATATACGCCCCTTTGGTGTGTACAGAGTACTAGAATTCTGAGACAATTTCCTTTCCATTTAAAGTATATTTGCTAATAGAAGAGCTTTAAAGTGACTTGTTTTACTTAATGACAGATGTGAAGGTAGATGTTGTTTTAACTTCATAGAAGCATAAACGCATTTGCTTTTTGCAGTCGAGATGACTATGATCTACAAAAACATTTAATAAATTCCATGAATTAAGCAAGTTTTTAGTGGGATACAAAATTCTGCTAAGTATTTAGAATATATAATTCTTTCTTTATCTCTCTCTCTTTTTTTTTTGTTTTTTGAGACAGAGTTTCTCTGTTGCTTTAGAGCCTGTCATGGAACTAGCTCTTGTAGACCAGGCTGGTCTCAAACTCACAGCGATCTGCCTGCCTCTACCTCCCGAGTGCTGGGATTAAAGGCATACACCACCACTGCCCAGCTAGAATATATATTTCTTTTATTCTGAGAGAAACCTTGCTCATGTGATCAAATTGTTAGAGATATTTATTCTTCTGTAAGTTATCAGCATTGTAAATACAATGTTTCCACACTTATACTATTATGTGGTTATTTTGTCCCTCAAGTAAACAGACTTAATTTCAATATAATAAAAATTTTATAAATAGATGAATAAAGTCACATAGAAACCTGTTTTCATTTATAAAGATAGGACAAAGTAAAAAACATCTAACAGAATAAAAATCATCATACATTACAAGAACCAGCATTGTTCAGAGAAAGAGATGTCTAGTTTTTCAACCAGTGATACAGTTTTTGGAAATAAAATCCTGAGTACAACATACCTTAGAGAAACATATAAGATTGCCTGGAGGCTTTGAAAATTTCACGTTGGGAAAATGGATAATTTGAAGTAATAAATTAAGTGAAACAACTAGCATTCTGAATAAAGCTGAATTTAAATATCAATCCAAACTCAATTGCCTTCCAATACTTTTTTGCTTGTCTTCTCCCACTTCTTTAATTCCTTTATTATGTATTTCAATATTCAAATGAAAATGACTGTGCTATTCACCAAAGGTCCAGGAGGCTGATTGCAACAGAAAAAGTGTCTGCCAACATGTTTTCTCCAAATCCATCTGTTTTGGATAACATTTCAGATTCATTGACCAACTATTGGACATTGCTACACTTCCAGTTCCATCTATGTTGTGATAAAAGGCATCACTTCATGGCAGTCCTAGCCACATAGCAATTCCTAACATCTACAAATGAACTCTGCTGTAATTGGTGAGGTTGCATCCAGGCAACACCCAGCAACTGCCACAGTGTTTGCAACAGGATGTTCTGTCTTTGCTGAACTATTATGGTTCATTTCCAATCACTCTTCTTTCTCTACATTGGTAGCCATATCCTTGTCGTCTTTCATTTTTACTTAGTATAGTAGAGGGGAAGACATGTGTTAAAGGTAGGGAACTAAGAGTTGCAGTAAAAGAAAGCAGAACAATAAAATATAGGAGAAATAAAGTAGTCTACAAAATGAAAGAGAAAGAACTACCACCTCAATGACCTCCAATTAGGTGTCTAAAAGTCAAACTGAAAAGCAAACAAAAAATACTGCTGTCTTTGTGACCAGAATGGAGATAAATTGATCCTTACCAAATCACAAAATACTTCCTGACTTCTTTGAAAATTAGAATTTATAGAATAGATATATCTAGTAAGCTTTATTTTCTCAATATTTTCTTATAGCTGTCAGGAGTTTCCACAGATTTTCTGCAGGACTTAACCACAAGCCACAGCATCAGCAGATATGACTGAAGAGAGATGCATTGCTCTTAAAGCTATATGCTACTGCGCTGGTGAATTTCAAGAATCCTCGTATAATATCTCAAACAGTACACCTTAGGAACAGAAAAGGCAGTTGAATTGTTAAATGTTCAGACCATAATGATCATAAGGTTTATAGCATATGCCTCAGTATCTCAGGAGTGCTGACTGCCCACTAGAAAACAAAATGTTTCAAATCCATAGATAATGGATTTGCTCAACTATAGTCCCTAGTCTTCCAGTTAGAGTTTAATTCCCTCTGTTGTGTAGATGTCAAAGGTCAAACACTGAAAAAGTCGACTTTACAAGGATTCTTTCTCATTGGGATCACTTGTTATCATAATAAATTTAAGGAGTTTTGTTTACTATGAATAGTTTGTTAGAGAAACAAAACAAAATCAGCAAACATGTGCTCTAAAATAAGTTTAGCATATGTGGTAACTATTAAAGATACATGGATGACCCCTGTCTGAACTCTTTAATGATTCTAATCCATCAAAGACCACATAAAGACCAAAGAATGGAAACAGATAACCACAAAAACCGGATTGTTGAAATATTGTACAATAATAAAATATAGCTATATCACCACATCTTATAATATAATTGAAAATACTGATATAGAGTTGAAAACTCCAAAAAGAAAAAGAAAAAAGTTTTCTAATTTGTACTTACAAGAGAAAGTAATCAGATGGTTCCAAAAATAGTTCAGTCTATTCAGTGTATAATTAGTTGCACTATTACTCTTCCATTGTATTGAACTGATTTTATAAATGAGGAGCTAATGGTGTAAAAAACAGATAACCATGACTGAGAAAGGGGATGTCAAACACAAGAGAAGTTTACCTGTCATCTGTAACCACTCCTTTATAAGAAAGGAAATAAAAATATACTTTATGATTTAAAAACACAACTACAGAGGACCTTTTTTAAGGTCATTTTCTTTGATATTATTTTTAAACAAGAAGAAAGATAAGTTATGAAATGTTATAAACTTATATACATGACATGCATCATTCAGAGAAAATAAAAGTAAATAAATACACCCATACAAAGTTAATTAACAACTCAAAATGTTTATGTAATAAAATTTAACAAAATTCAGTTGATCTGAATTTAAGGTCAAATACATGCTGTTATGTCACAGATTTTATTGTCATATTCATCAAAGTTTACCATTTTAAAAGAAGTCATATAGTTTTTTATGAATCATCAATGTCCTGGTTAGTTTTATCCCAACTTGATAAAATCTACATTCAACTGAAAAGAGGAAACCACTGGTGAAAAAATAGTTTCATAAGATCCAGATATAAAATATTTTCTTAAATAGTGAATCATAAGACAGAGTGAGGAACATTGTGGGTGCTGCTATCCTAGGATGGTGGTCCTAGATTCTATAAGAAAACAGGCTGAACCAGTATGAACAAGCCAGTAATTATCACCCCTCCAGCTTCTGCCTCCAGTTTCCTGCCCTTTTTCTAGTTCCTGTCTTGACTTCATCCAGTGACAGATTATGATTTGGTTATAAGTCAAATGAAACCTTTCCTCTCCAAGTTGTTTTTGGTCATGGTGTTTCATTACAGCAACAGTAACTCTAATTAAGACAAACAATAACTATGCATTAAAATGTACATATTCTCTCTTCCCTCTGGAAATATGAATGTGGAATTCTCCATGAACACAGTTCTCCACCACCACAAATCATGCAGGCTAGTTTTCCACTCTTGGGGAAATTTTGGCAGAAGCCAGGATATATACAGTGCAATGGACAAGCATTGCCTGGGAAAACCACATTCTTGATCAGGTTATTTTATGTTTTGGGTAAGTATTCAAAATAATTAAAAGTGCAACTTATTAGTAGAGCATTTCATCATACCTACACAGATATAGACATAGTCTAATTTTACAGGTTGAATCTGAAAGAAGGAATAATATGTGCTGTAATTTTATTGAATAATGACACAAAAAAACCAAATGAGGTAGTATTATTAGCTACAGTGTTAACATAAGAAAATTAACATTTGCATTTAGAAATTAATAAAAATGTTTTCTACACAAATAAAACACTAAACTGCACTGAGAGTTTTTCAAGGTACAATTATTAAACTGTATAAAAATAGAGTGATTTGGTTATAATAATTTAAGTCATGAACTGATGGAAAATAATTGCTTAATATAGCTGATAAACTCTTTTGATTACACAGTTAAATGCTAATTATGTGATTCTCCATTACCTACATGACTTCTCAACTGCATATTCATGATATAAGGAGCAGAAACATCTCTATTTGCTTGTCTTGTTGAAATGATACATTTCTCCATTTCATTTTATTACTTGCATTTATCCATCTTTATTTATTTAATTCCCTCTCATTACAAGGAACTGAAAGCTCACTAGTTCACTTAGATGTGTGCTTTTATTCCACTTTGCAGAGTTTGCTGGTCATAGATGTGGATGGCAACCTGGCAATACAGTCTGTGCAACTGTGAAACGCACATGTGAATTCTATCCTCGTTAACAGATTTTTATAAACAAAAATAAATGCTTTGTGGTCCTTGTCCTTTTTTAACACTACTATATCTTCATTTTTTGATAAATGTTACAATAAATAAAAAATGATAATAAAATTATTTTGATGCTGTTTACACAAAAATTGCATTAATCAAATTTTAATATGTTTACATCACATCTTAGTTACAATGATTTTAACCTTTTTAAAATTTCTGTTAATGTCTCTTTGTAAAATTTCTGTTAGTGTTAATTTTTGAGGAAATAAAATGATAATCATTAAACTTATAAACAAAAGAATTTATATTTTGGCGTATTTTTTATTTGTAAAACACCTTGTTTAAAGAAACTACATGCATCAAGTGGTGGTGGCACATGCCTTTTTTCCCAGCACTCGGGAGGCAAAGACAGGCAGATCTCTGTGAATTCAAGGCCAGCTTCGTTTACAGAACCAGTTACAGGACAGGCTGCAAAGCTACACAGAGAAACCCACAAACCAAAATCCAAAAACAAAATCAAAACAAAACAAAAAGAAAACAACAATAAAGCAAAAACAAACAAACAAAAACCAAAAAACAAAATAAAACTACCTACTGTTGTAAGAGTCTTTGACAAATCTTTTATCAAAAGTTCAAACCAAGTTTGTCATACCAGTTTCTACATTAAATAATAAAGCTGAATGCTATGTATTCAATGTATGAAATATAGAAAGCATATTATATTCAATGAAAGTAAAATGGTCAAAAGGTGTTGTCTGTCAGATAGTGCTTGAAATACTAACAAAAGCATAAATAATCCATATGTGTCTCTTTGATCTTTGAGAAACATGATTGCTTAAGTTTATATAATCACCTTGATTGCTGACCTGTGGAACTTCAGAAGTATACTATAAAATGCATTAATAGTATATAATTATAATATGTAATAATGTATTTCAATTAATATCAGCCTTCTGAACTCTCACAACAATCATTAGAATTATCATTTTATGGAAAATTCTTAACTTATGGAAAATTATATGCATTGGGATATATTCTACCAGTTGGGGCCTCATCTGCAAGGGAATAAAGGATAAATACCAATATACTATTCAATGTATGATTTCATCTATGATTGAAGAATGTGCTTGTGTATGTATGTGTGTATATACAAGAATAGAAAAACTTAGGAAAGTTAGTGAGACTGAGAAATTTGTGCACAGAAGAATATGCAGGCAAAATAAATCAGTGCCACACACCAACAAATCAACAACAATGTAAAAAATAGAATGGCAAACTTGGGCAAGTGAATACCATGCGAATAATACAATCTTCTACCCTCACATATTTTTTCCTTTCATTTGTCATTTCCTTTTGGTGCGTGTGAATATTCCCTGCAAGCACATGAGTTCGACAACTTCCTCAACCACTATTAATCTTATTTATTTTTTAGATGGTATTCTTATGTGAACCTTGATTGTGCTAGTTTAGCTAGAATGACTAACCAAAATGGCTGTGGGATTGTTATATATCTACTTCCTCAGTGTAGGTATAACATCCTGTGCTACTGTACCCAGCTTTGATGTTGGCATTGGGTTTCAAACTCAAACCCCCATTCTTGCATAGCAAGCACTCCAAGTAGCTAAGTCATGTGCCCAGTTCCTGTGATTATGTTTATAAGAAGTTTTTAAATCCACATAGTTTAAAAAATTTAACACAAGTGCAATTTTTTGATGTTGACCAATTTTATTTTGCCCAAATAAATGTTATGAAATGAAGTTTGAAAACACGAAAAGCTAAGTTTGAAAAGTCTACATTGATGAGCTCCCTCAGAGGGATCAGTACCAGGTCTATAAATATCTTCAAGGTAACCCTGAGATTAAGGGAAGGACATCATTTATAATGTCATAAGAAAGAAGGACACAGAAAAATGGCCTGCAGCTAAAGAAAAGGGGAAAAAATGACTGGTTAATTTAAAAGTTCTTGATACTGAGGTCAACTAGTTTGAGTCACCAGCAGCAACACAAGCTTTTATGGTCAAGTGCAGTTTTTTCAAGGAAGTTGGGTATGTTTAGCAAATTAAAAGCCTGGCCATTCTTACTACTTACTGCAGAGCCCATTAAGAAAAATGCAAATTCTAGTAAGAATGTGCCTCATGCAGTCAGTCTTTTGATAGAACCTATGTGAACTTGGGCTAGTGAAGTTCCCAGCAAGACTGTCTTAAATATCAGTGTTTTCTTGTGGCTAGATTGCCTGAGTCACATACATACTTCTTGACCATTTTAAATATTATTTTAGGAAAGTTTTGTTTTCTTTTCAGGTTTTTATCTCCAATTTGATTAATGCTTCATTAATTGAAATAGAAGTATATCACTTTGGTATTCCCTTTCCTCTCTCAGTTCCTCCCACTGACCGTCCCTCCAATCGTTCCCATACCCCCCAACTCTTAAATTGATATTCTCCTTTCTTTGATTATCATTACTTCATACATGTCAGTTTGGGGAGGAGTAGGGATAAACTAAATTGAAAGTAGAGGAAAATGAGGAGAAGTAGCAACCCCAATTTCTCGCAGCTGCAGACTTTGGTTGTGGGTAGGATGTAAGGGAGAATGTGGTTTGAATTTTTAAAACATATGCTAATCCTTTCAGAGAAGCAATATATGTTATTAAACATAGTATATTCAAATTCGTTGTTTTTGTTTCTTTTTTTACATTCTGGAAATAGCTACTGAATGGCAGTCATTTATTGATGATGAAATATACCATTCTGGTGACAGGGACCAAACCATCAAGGGTAACCAAAATGACATTTTTATTCATTTTTATCATTAACATAACAGAACTTTGGCAGGTTGTAAGAATAATTGAATTGGAAGGAGGCATCCACATAGTGTCACCTGTCACGAATAGTGCTTCACTGCAGTGCAAAAGGCTTCACAGCAACAGCAACTTAAAGTCCATATTGCAGAAAGATAGAAAAGAACTTTGCTCACAATCATAGGAATATGTGAACTGTGAATTTTCAAGTCACAAGGACATGGTGTACATCATAAGCAGATTTACAAATAAATGTGTCTACCTGCTGCTTAGGGATGAAATACCATATGGACACCTGTCAGTTTGTAAAGAATCTAATCATTCTGCCTTTTATAATTTCACATATGAGTACTATATTTACATCATTTGTCCTCATTCTTTTACACAATCTCCCTTCCCCTCCATCCTTTACAGTTAAGCTGAATTCTGTGTACATCTTGGGAAAGGCCTGAGGTCAAGGAATTTGGTGAGTCAAAAATGGAGGTGTTGGTAAGTTTTCAATGCAGGGCAAGTCTCTATGCATAATATCCTATAAAGTTCTATTACTGTCTATTCTAGTCAAATAAAATTTGCTTGATATATTCATGAAAAAAGTGTTTAGACCCTCATCATTTTGAGAAATAAACCAATGTTCCTTTCTCTATAGTATTTCTTTTATTTAATACACTAATGAAACGAATTAAGTATTAATACTATCTCAATTTTAAGCAATAAAATCCTGACACAAAAACAGAGTAGACCAATGTATCAAAATGAAAACCCACCAAATGAAAGAGTTGAGATCAAAGCCTTTTTGTACTCCATTGGCTGTTCAAAATTGAAGTTCATGTCTATGTAGCACTATAAGACCACAGAAGAAACAGTTAGTAACTCAATTCTAGTCTGCTTCTATACTTTTAATCAATTAACAGTTTAGTGTTGTATATCACATATCAAGAATACCCATATGTTTAACAGTACATCTATATAAAGACAATATTTATCAAAATCAAAGTGGATTTAAAGCCATGCTTCCCTAAGCTCTATATTTCCAAACCAGGACACCTACAGATACATTTAGTAATTATTACAGAAGGATTGCCCAAATGGGAAGAGGCTTTAAAAGCAGAGTTTTGCAGTAACATTGATGATTATGCTGTAATGCCTGCAGATTCACTAGAGTGTCGATTTTATCATTTCTTCTGAATGTCTAAAGGAAAACAAACGGAAAGAATAGTTAACACCTTCCATGGTGAGACTTTTAACGTGGCTGGGCTTTATTATTCACAGAATAATTATACTCAACTTAGAAACTAGAAATGGTTTCCAGGAAGACGTTTAAAATTGTAAGAATTTTTATTGTTTGTGGCTTTAATGATTTTTATACCACAAATGTTTTCCTCTGTTTGGGGTTTTCTTTATATTCAACCGCAAATGGGTTTATTAAAACATGTACTTCCTGATTATTTGTTATAAGAATATATTGAAATAGATAATATTAATGATCTCAAACTTCTATGTAAATAAACATTAGCCTCACAGAACCCTGGCTTTAACTTGATTATGTTGTATTCTTGGAGAAAGTTGCAAAAGGCTGGTGACAATTTAAAGTGCTTTAAGCCAGGCTGCTTAAAGCCACCTCTAGGAATGAATGACAACATATCAGAGGCTGGAAGTATTTCCCTGAAGCAATTTTAACATGCTACTTTCAAAATAATAAGTCTCACCTTATTTTTACTATACATATGTTTACAACCTTGTTACCTTTATTCATTGCCATGGAAGATTTAAATTACTTATAGTTTTTGATTTTTGTAATTACTTATATTTTTAAATATACACTATTGGCTAACTTTTGAAAAGTTAGCATCTCTACTGTAAATGCTAATTTGTCAGAGGCTTACTTTTAAAAGTTATTTCCGTTAATTTATATGCAAATAATCATATTTCCTTTTACTTTTCTCACTCTAAATATTCCCATATGCCTCTCCTCGCTCTTTTTTAAATGCATGGTATTTCTTCATTTTCTTATTAATTTGTGAAAGAAAAGGGATGTTTAAGCAGGTAATTGTCATTTAAAATGGTAGAAAAATATATTTTAATCAGCATAATTATTAAATGTCAATTAGAATTTTATCAGTTAAATTATGTCAGAGTAACTTGTAATAGAAAGCTTGTTGAATGTTAATTAAAAGAATATATGTTAATGATTGGTTTAACTTTTTTGCCTTTGCAGTTTTTTTAAAAATTTAAGTTAATGATTTGTAATTATTTTTTAGACTTTTATCATTTTTATCATCCAAGTAACCTTAATACACAAAAATTATGTTCAAAATAAAGTATCTTAAAGGAAATGTAATTGACAAGTAATGACATTTTTATTGTTCAAGCTATTTATCTATTTTATGAACTAATCTAGAGATTTTAGGACGGTGCCTTCAGGCTAACTAATTAAAGTTATGTGTTAGTGAAACGGACCTTTGTTGTAGGGTATCAAACATTCATATTATGGTGTGTTCTTTCCTTGGCTTGTCTTATTTTAAAGTTTGGCTTTATTCTATCAAAATCAATTTCTTATGAAATGATATGATCCATCCCAGTCTATGAACTACAATGGCAAGGCGTTCAGGATGCAGCTTAAGAATCAGTGTCATTCGGGTTCGTTCCTATTTTACTCACTTTGATCATTCTGTGAATATATTCTCACATATAAGATTAAACTCAGTGCTAATCAAATAATATAATATTAAAGTTTGTGCTAATCAAATAAGCATTTTCACTTATAAAAAGTTAATAAAGAGTGCTAATTAGGCTTTCACAAGTGGATCTTAATTTCAATAACCTTAAATTGTCTTTTGTTTGGATATTCTCACATGAAACTAAGAGAGCAGTCACGTGTATGATGGTCAGGATGCAGTAATTAATTTTCTAAAATTACATGTTAAATGCAGAAATTATGATGGAATTTGATCAGAAGTTTCTTTAATTTACACTTACTATAAACACATTTCTTACATTAAGAAATAATGGGCTAGGTATTACAAATCTATCAATAGGTTATATAACAAATTTTGAGAATTCAAATTTTTTATTAAATTTTATTAATATGATTACAGGTCATATTATGATTTATCATTATCTTCTCTGGGCTATTAATAGTCCCTTTATCAAGTGTCTAAGGCTTTTGAAAATCCATAAGAATCTGGATTTTACACAGAAAATATGTGTGATGTTTTAATTCAGTTACAACTTTTGTAATAAATTTTATTTAACAAAACAAAATTAAAGTACAGTATCTCAAAAAAATTTTATCCTTATTTTAGTCACATTTCAATTTTTAGAAAATAAATTTGAATGAATTATGTACTCGAGATTTGATCAAAAGGAATATGGATTTTTAGGATTGAAATATTCATATGCTTTTGATTTGCTTCAAAAATGAGATATATAATGTCCTCTTTTTCATTAATGTTTCATTATCAGAATGCAGTGTTTGGCACAGAATGGCTGATCAATACTTTTTGAGAAAATTAAAGGAAATGAGCAGTCCAAATAAAGGACTGATTGTAGAAGAATTTTCTATTTTTACAGGTATTTGTGTGTGTTAGAGAGAGAGAGAGAGAGAGACAGAGAGAGAGAGAGACAGAGAGAGAGAGAGACAGAGAGAGACAGAGAGAGAGAGAGAGACAGACAGACAGACAGAGAGAGAGAGAGAGAGAGACAGAGAGAGAGAGAGACAGAGAGAGAGAGAGAGAGAGAGAGAGAGAGAAACAGAGGGAGGAGAGGAGAGGAGAGAAAAAAGAGAGAAGTGTATATGTATATCTGCTCTTGTTAGAAAAACACAGGTACCTGTGTGAATTCAGAGATTAGGAAACCATCTTGGTTGTACCTGTGTGTATACGGAAATTAGGAAACCGTCTTGGCTGTTGGTCATTTCATTTCTTGAAACAATACTTCTTCTTTTTTCACTGCACATGACAAGTTCTCTGGCTCATCTGATTAGGAGATTCTCCTGTCTCTGTTTCCCATCTGTCAGAGTGCTATGATGATAGAAACTCACTCTGTGGGGATTAGGGTCAATTTGAATTTAGATACCCAGCCTTGAATAGCAAATGCTTTTGCACACTGAAATGTCTTCAGAAGACCAAAAATATATATTTTAAGTCTCATAAATGAAGGATATGTGTAGATTTTTAAATGATATGCAACTACACTAAAAAGTACTTTCAAGCATTTTTGGCTTTGTGATTTTTTAATACTGCACTATAATTATGCTTACCAAATTTATTTATTCACATAAAATATTTGAGTTACTCTGATATTCTAACTAGGAGTCAGTGAGTCATATTCAGAGCCTATGAAATGGAGGATTACATATAAAATAAATAAATAATATTGGAAAAGTGACACCATGAAGTGTGAAAAAATATGCCTTAAGAAAATAGCTAATTGGTAAGAAATCAGTAAGGCTAAAGTGTAAATGAGGTTTGACTCAAGGCAAAAGGATAAACCAGTGTTCAGGAAATGCAGTCAAGAAAGCCCTTTCATGGAAATCACATGTGGTACAGCAAAAAGTGCAGGGAGGGGGTAACAGCAGCTCTGGAAGGAAACTGCTGGCTGAAATTATATCACTATGTGATATTAAAGAATGAAACAAGACTAAATGTTACACACTCTGACACTCAACTGTGTCTATATCTTGTTTCTATAAAGTAGAAGTCCCTTTTGAATAAAGTAAAATCGAATGTATGATTCTTTGATGTCTGTCCATTATGAGAATTAGTGCTTTATCTCTAGCATGTAAATCAGTTATTAAATTGGAAACTACCACGGTTTTATCAAAGCTGGTAATTTGCTACTAAAGTCTTATCATAATATTTGCATTGATGGCATGCTAATTGTCTTTCCATATCAAAGTCACGAGTATGCTAAAGCCGTGATATGCTTTATGAAGTATTAATAACTCAAAAAAGATGAATTCATCTTGTTCCTTCAGAGGCTCACTTAAAAATTATATATAGCAAAGCAACTTTCACATTATAGTCATTAAAATTCAATTCATTAAGACAAGAAGAAGTAAGAGTTGCTATATATTGCCAGAGAATAAGGAAAAGTAGGATTTAATGCTGAACTCCAAAAGGGTTTTGCTTTAATTATCCACAGATACTCACAAATAACTGAGCAGCAAAGAAAAGGAATCTCTGTTAGGATCCCAGAGTCAAAGACAAACCGATGCTGGAGGGCTGCAGAGGGAAGGAAGCAGGGTCCTGGGAAATAAGCTGTTTTCTTCAATGCAGTCATGGAACGCTGTCTATTTGTGATTCCTTCTCTCTCTTCATTTGGAAGCCTCGTGGAGTATCAGCATAAGGACAAAGTACTTTGTCAAAGCATCATTATCCAGTAGTCATAAAACACAGTTCTCTGTGGTTTTTTTTTTTGTCTTCATAGTGTTTTAAGTTTACATTAAATATGGGTCACTCACTAACATAGTCTGAATGCGTGATCCAGGGGATAATCTTATATTGATATGTGATTTTCCTCTTGGCAATACTGAACAAAGAATGTCTAGAAGGTACTGGGGCTAGAAGAGTTTATCTTTTGGGGTAAAGCTGAAACCTTGGGAAAGGGGTGAACTAGGATCTCTTGTCTCTCCACCCATCTACTGTCAGCCACAGAAAGGCACTGAAGGATGATATCTGGATGGAACCACAACCTTGATCTAAGCTTCTGAGTCTCTAAACATAGGAGAAAATATATTCTTAAACATTGTAAGTTCCTTAATAATTAGCATGCTGCCATAATAGATCAAATTAATTTGAGTCACCTTCATCTTTGTGACTCTAGAGAGATTTATCTTTAGATGTGAAATGGTTCTGCTTTTTCATCTTTGTTTCTGGATTACTCATTATCTTGAATTATATTCCTGAATGAACTTAAGAATACCAAAGATAACTATTAAGTTTGTTTTATATTGAGTTAGTTTTGGAAACCCAGAGTGTCTCTAAACTTCAAGTAAGTTTTCACAGCTGTTTTCATATAAATAGTATAAGGCTAAAGTCCAACCTCTTAAGTTTAGAATAAGATATAATAGCAAATTGAAATATTATTTAACTATAGATATCATTAATGATGAAGTGTCATGAACATGTTTCTTTTTTAAACTTTCACTTTTAAAATATGTGTGTGTGTGTGTGTGTGTGTGTGTGTGTGTTTGCAGGTTTGCATGCCTTTGGACTTGTACATTTGAGTACAGTTCCTGCAAAGGTCAGAATGAGTATAGATCTGGAGGTACACGAGGTTGTGAGATTCTGTAGATGTGTGCTGGGAAAATTATTGAAGTCTCCTGCAAGAATAGTATCCACTCTTAACCATTGAGTCATTTCCCCAGCTCTCTCTCTCTCTCTCTCTCTCTCTCTCTCTCTCTCTCTCTCTCTCTCTCTCTCTCACACACACACACACAATAACTTTCTTATTGGGTTCTTCCTAATCCATAGTAATTCAAAAATTATCAATTATGTCACAACTGTCCATTGATCTCAAAGGTAATGGTTCTATAACTCCTTAACGTTTCTCCTATGTATGCAAATATCCAAGAAGCTCAAGTGTTTTATATAAAATAATATAGTTATTGCACATTACTTATTATCATTTTTCTACATTCTTTAGACCATTGCTAAGCCACTTATGATACATGTGAAATGTAAATTAAATATAAATAACTTTTGTATACAATGTTTACAGATTAGTAACATTAAAACACTGTTTATGCCCATTGTTGTTAAAACATTTTCAAAATGTTTTGAGGTACAGTTGGTTGAATCAGTAGAGGCAGAACTTTCAAAAGAGAACCTTAAGGTACACAAGACCAACTGTTCTCCATTTTCTTTTTATGCTAAGACTGCAGTCTGGAAAGCAGGTGTCAGAGGTGTGGATAACTCACAGCTTCAAGTTGTTGAAAACCAGAAGAGCAAACAAATACAGATCTTGCAATGTCACTATGCACTTTGAAAAACTGAGATTCATATTTAAAAAACAAACAAACAAAACCTCTGCAGTTTAGGTGTTAAACAGTATGATTTAAGTGGGTAAATTTTGAAGTGCTATAAAATACCATTAATACTTAATAATGTAGTTTTATTCACTACAAATTGTTCAAGAAATCAAATTTTGACTAATCCTACCACATTAAAAACAAATAAAAGAAACAAAATTGAACCAAACTGGCCAAATGTTATGAGGTGTGCCTTTAATCTCAGTGCACACTGAAGATGCAGAGGCAGGGGAGTTCTATGAGTTTGAGTGCATCCTGGTCTTCGTTATAATTCCAGACCAGACAAGGCTATGCAGTAAGATCTTGTCTCAAAAACAATCAAACAGCAAACAAAACTACATCAGATAACAGAAGTGCTAATTTGATTAAAATTATTAATCATTTTAACAGGCATATATACACAACTGCAGTGTGTTGCCATTAACTATAAGTAAGCACACACAAAAATAAATCAGAGTATCCTTGCAAAGCTCACTACTGGGCATACGTTGGAACATATAATAAATTGTACCTTACAGTTCTCATTATTTTTAATTTTTATTGACAGAAGCTAGTAGATATGAAATTATAGAGTTTGTACTAATGTTTCAAGAATTTGTTGATGATATTAAGTCTGAAGTGTTTTATAAGTTATGCACAATTTAATGTATGCATTCTTTATTTCTCACTGAATGTCTTAAGTTCGCTAGCACTTACATAAGGTTCAGATTGGATTTTGTTTCAGTAGAATAATGGAAAAGGAACCACTGTATTAAGCAAACTTAAAATCTCTGAGAAGGAACACTGCACTTGAATTCATCAGTTGCTTTTAGATTCTTGGGTAATGTCAATTCATATACAGTCTTGATTTCCTCAATGCACATTTTCTTAGCATGTCTAAGTTTATTTTGAAATAAACATGCATGACCCAAGTGGGCCAAAAGCTTGTCACTTAGACAAAAAGAAGCCTTTTAAACACACGACATAATCAGGGCAGCTTCTGTGCGATAAACATGGATGAAAAATTCTCTGCCCATAAAGAGTTCTCTTGTCTGACTAAAACTCAGTCTTTCATGTACCTAAAACAGCCACTGCATGAAGACATTATGGAGTTTAATAATAAAAGGAACCCTCAGAGACTCCTCCTTACACTTTATTTTTAAATTCAGGAAGTATGTAGATTAGTAATGAAGTCATTGCCACTTTTATTTACAGGAAGAAATGTGTAGTCATCATGGGAAAAATTAGGTCACATCTTAATTTATTATTAATATCTTGTGTTTGAGGCTTAGAAATTTTCTATGGATGTTTGATCAACTTTAAGTGAATTTCTGTAACAAATCCGATCTTTAGATACTTTTTACAAATAATGAGTTTGGGAACTATATTGAATTCATAATTTATTTGTTTCTGTCACCTCTGCAGTTTGATATATATAAAGCAGTTATTGTTAGTGGAATTTATCAATGAGAAAATAAATCTATGAAGGAGGAAGGGAAGGCAACATGAAAGCAACTTTGCTAACAAATGAAAAAAGTGGTGGCTCAGAAATTCAGGGCTCTATAAGCTGGGTGGTAAACCTGGCTGCTTTCCTTTATCCATTAATTGACCAACAAATAGTGAAGACTCATTAAAAAATACATCTAATAGGATGCTAAGTTTACACTCTCCTATATGGATGGACCCACATTTTTATTCTTGTTTTCGATGGCTTCTTTCTTGTGCTTATTCTCTCTGCCAGCCTGCACTTTCATGCAGACTCCTCACAGATCTTCTTTCCTCAATGTGGAAGTGTGCAAACAAACAGATTTTGTATTATAGATATCTGCTACACAGGCCCAGGATCAGCCACAAGCACAATTAACTTTAAAATGACTCAACTTCTTTCAACCATGATCATTCTGTCTTTATTGAATTTTAATGTCTTTTATTTTAATCAAACAATATCCCTTCACAGGATATACATGAAGAAATGAGTTTTCCTAAATGAAATTGCTTTTTTATAGCCGTTCTACACACACTCCATTTACATCTCCAGAACAGTAAAGCCACTCTTTGAGTGTTGTTGCTTCACTAGCCAGTGACGTATGCTAGCTAGAAAACAGTGTGATCATGGGCAGGGAAGAGACATTAACCAGTTTGAATATTGACAGCATCTTCAAAATTACCTCACAAAACTCTAGGCAAATTTTGTATTTGCCACGAGAGAATTAGAAGCCAGCCTTGAGATTGAATCTGTAAGTTTTCCATATTAAATGGGAGGAAGAAGGTTATTAGGAAACCCAGGTAAATTACAAAACTTGCACTTAAGTGTCTAGTCTTAATAGATAAAGTGACCAAACAAGGTGAGCTACAAATACATTACTCAGTTCAGAAGAAAAGTTGATTAATCTTACATAAATTGTTTCAGAATATACATGTGTACAGTTTCAATTTCAATGATTTATTTTGAAAATTTGAAATGCAAAACTAATTCTTCAAGAGATGGTAACATATCTTTATCATTTGCAAGAGGCAAGGAATCAATCCATGAGCCTTACTCATGCAGGCGATTACTCTGTTTTGGAGACACATTCCTCACAATAGCAACTTTGGGGCAAAAGCCATCATTAGGCTACTATTTTATATTTATATTTCATTACTAAATATTTTTGTTAAATTCAATATGAATTTTATCTGAATGAATTAAAAATTGGGAAGTTATGGTTGATGGATAATGAAAATCACTTCTTCCGATATCTATAAACTATAATAAAACATATTTTATGGCTTTTGAGCAATACATTTATGCTCCCCTATATACTTTCTGGTTTTCTCAAATATAAATCTTAAAGCTAGTTGTTTATCTACTCCAAGATTATGCAGAATTGCCAGGTTATGAATGCAAAGAGGAAATTGAAATGCGATTACTCCAGAAGAGTAATTTCCTTGGGTTCTATGTCTAAGCTGAATGAGTTTTCAACAAATATATAAGCTTGTATCTATATCACAAATTTACAAGGGATAGTTCTAATATCTGAAAGGGATAAGGAAGGGCTCTAATGCCTATGAGAGTGTATAACTGGCTTATGAAAAAAGGCAGCAACAAAACTGTCTCCTGCATTGCACTGCAGCCTTTGAATTCTTCATTCTTAAAGAATGAATGAAAGGAGGGGAAGGAAAGATTTTAGGGTTTTTGTTGTTGTTGTTGTGTTTGCTTTTGTTTTCATTTTTTTTCCCAGATGCTCTAGTAGATCGTCCTACATCCAATCACATTTGGTGTTCCTAATGGGTTTAACACAAGAACACATTTGCTTGAGAAGTAATAATGGTGGAATTTTAGATAAAGGAGAAATTCAAGGTGTAAGAAAGGAGTGGATTCGCTCCAAACAAATTCTCAAACAATAAATAATGAAAAAATGATATATAGTCATGAAATAAATAAAGTTTAGAGAAAACTACAAGAAAGCCTCATGAGAAGAGTCAGTGTGCATACATGCTCTCTCTAGGAAGAAGACTGGTGATAAGTTCTCCACTTGCACAGAAGAAACAGCCAATGCTTACAATTACTTCAGGCTTTTAAGTATATGCAAGAATGATTGTTTCTGTTAGTTTCTTGCTCATGAACTGGTATTCTTTTCATAAGGAAATATCTATAATGGGCTAGAAGTCACAGTTTGGAATCCTTGCACTAGGTTGGCTTTGGCAGAACTGAATGAAATCCAAATGTGTGTGAATGTAGGTACACACACACACACACACACACACACACACACACACATACACACACACACATGGAGAGATAGAGTAGATAGATGATAGATAGATAGACAGACAGATAGATAGATAGATAGATAGATAGATAGATAGATAGATAGATAGATAGATAGATGATAGATAGATAGTTGATTTCTCTTCTTGATTATCTTTCTTAAGTAAGCAGCCAATATAAACAGTTCCTTGTCCAGACACATGTACATGGGATTTCCCTTTTCACTTTACCCAGCCTGCAAACACAAACATATTTCAAAATGATAAGCTACAAATGCCAATTCCATACCCAACTCTTTAAAACTGCCAAAACAAAAACAAAGACAGGTGCTCACTACACATTAAAAACTAAGGAAATCAGAAATATGTTAAGTAACTTATAAAGTTAGAGGACCAAGAACTAATTCCTCTTGGTTTTATAATTTCTTTTTTAAACAACATCTTTCACAAATACACTGAAGTAAATTTTTATTCACTGGACAACCAATTTGAAAATAATTTTATTTTGCTATAAAAATCTGCTTTTTAAAAGGAAATAGGGGTGAGGTTATTTTAGAAATTTTCTTTCTTTTTCTTTTTGAAGCAGGGTTTTTCTTTGTAGCTTTGGTGCCTGTCCTGGAACTAGCTTTTGTAGACCAGACTGGCCTTGAACTCACAGAGATCCTCCTGCCTCTACCTCTGGAGTGCTGGGATTAAAAGTATATGCCACCAACACCCGACTAAAATGTTTTCATATTGCTCAAATTTTAGACAATTAAATGTTGTTCATATTTTAAATTTTATTTTTCTAAAGATATTCATTACTCTTTATGTTACTACCATTTTATTTTCTGTTTTCTCCGAATAACAAACTAAACAGGCAAAACAAAGGTATTTTAAAATATTTATGACTTAGTAAAGTTAAATTATAATATAATTAATGTTTATACATATGTTTAAAATCTTGATTTATATATATCAAATGTGGAAAATAAATCAATAACATATAACTATTCGTAATGATTTTCATTTAAATATGTCTCCAGAGTTAGGGTATGGCACAGTCTTATAAGTCCTTCTTAGTTTATGCAAGGGCTTGGATTCAATCTAAACCATAGCAGGCATGTATACACACAAAAGTACACATGCATGCATGTATGTATGGACACACACACAGGACTTTGTGTTCAATAACCTGTAACTTGTAATGCTTATATTACTGTCTTAATAAAGTGACTTTGTAGTTTAAAGTACTAGCATTGCAAATATAAAGAAATGAAAGGAATCATATATAATGCTGTTTTTCTGTCACACAACCATCATCCTGTTCCACTTGTAACAATATTGCATATGTGATGGAGAAAACAGAAGGTTCCGTGTAATTGTATGATAACTTAGATGCTACCTTAGATGTAATCTAGCAAGTTTCAAATTCGATTCACATTCCATTTTTCCTCCTTCGAATTTCAGTTTGACAAGGCAATGACTTGGTTAAGTCTGCTCTAGGAATTACTTTCCTGCTGTAAAACCCACCTGTTTATCTCTAGTCCCTGGGCAGTGCAAGGCTGATCCTATAATCTGTTAATATCTGATTTACTGAAAGCCAGTTGTGTCCCACAGAGCCTAAGCCATTCTTGCTCCCCAGCACATTAAGAATTAATATTTACCCTTATTGGACCTTTCAGCTTCCAGGAGAAACTTTAACAAAGGCTCTGCAAATCCCTACCCAACATATACAAGGAGGATTAATAATAATTCCTTTTGATCGGAATTACTTGGTTGGCCAGCCATGGTTTCCATGGTAATCAGGTGGTAGACAGGGCTGAGGCTGATTCCATCAGTTGTAAGACATCATTAGAATTATTCTACATGTCTAATTATAACCTACCAGGATTGACTTCTATGTACTGTAGCTCAGAGGCACGGGAAATCAAGTTATGAGTTTAAATGGTTAGACGGCTTCACAAGGAAAGAAATTATTTTCCTTTCTCTAATCAGTCTTTTTTTCTCTTGCCAAGAATGCTATATATTAGAAAGAAAATAGGTTCAAAATAGTTTCATGAAAAATAAGACTGAAAGTTTTATGCCTCTTATAAAAATTTCTGTGAAAGTTTAATTGTGCTAATAGTACCAAAACAATTGTTCATCTTAGGGAGCTAAACTTTGATGAGTGGTAATAGTCAATGATCATGTTCAGATGCTTAATATTGGCAAATGAGAGTTACTCTTATTTAAGTGGAATAGCAGAATGCTGAAGTAAACATACACTAAACAGGAGGAGAATGAGGAACACTTTAAAAGAAAAAAGAAAAATTATGACTACACATTTGTTCATTTGACTCTAGTAAGTTGATGTCATTCCATAAATTTATTAGGAAAAAAAGATGTTAAATCTTATATATGGCACACTTACACACACCCATGGTAACAAAGGCATCACACATGAACACACACAATCATAATACTAATACATAAAAAGCACCAAATTTAGAGTATGGACAGTTCAAAGAATATCCCAAATGAGAAGCCTCAGGAAGACACTAGTATTATGAAAGGGTTACAATCAGGGTTTATAAGATATTTTTAAAAATTCATGCTATTCATTTGTTAGGCTGCACATTAAGAGAAGATAAGAGAATAAAACTCTATAGCAACTCTTTTATGCAATAAAGAATGCTTCCTGAAGATCAAGAAAACATACATTCTTCCTAGATAAATGCTTATTTCCTTTGTATAGTAAATTTGGAATTTTTAAAATTGTTAAGGCCCTCAAACTCTAGAAGTTTGGTATGTTTATCTATTTACTAATTATGAAGAGAAATCTGTGAGCTGCAAACATATAATTTTAAGATATTTAATCTAACTTTTTGGCAAAATTTAAATGTATAATGATATGTATGTGTAAACCAATAACTTTCTGTAAATAAAGTCGGTGAACTTGCTTCAGAATGGCATAAATATGTAACTAAATGGTAGACTTTAAAATATAAATGTCAACATTTTCTTAATTGTCTATGAATTTATGATCTTGTAACACACTTTTAAAAATTTCTCTCATACTTGTCTATTGTTAATTTAATTTTTACTAGATTTTCATGAGATGTATGAGCACAATACAACTGTTGAAAAGGCTATGATACAATTTTTTGAGGTGTGATTTTCCTCTTATCACTGGGAACTCATTTTTGTGCGACTTTTTAAGACAACTCTGCCAGGACATATGGACTCAGAGTTCACAACTAGTAACTCAGGAGACTTGAACGTGGCAGATGCTTATAACCACACTGTGTTCATAGTAAAGAGCTAATGCCTTAAGAATGTAAGTTGTAATAATTTATCACATAAGATGCTATGTCAGAGTGTCAGAGGAATCTGGCCAAACTAATGGCAACCTTTCCAGTTCTATTTTGTTTGCTTTTTGTTTTGTTTTGTTTGTTTGTTTTGTTTTTTTCTGAGACAGGGTTTATCTGTAGCTTTGGAGCCAGTCCTAGACTAGCTCTTGTAGGCCAGGCTAGCCTTGAAATCACAAAGATCCTCCTGCCTCTGCCTCCTGAATTCTGGGATTAAGGGTATGCACCACTACTGCCCGGATAGAGGTAAACTTTTAACAGTTGCCTCCTGCCTCCCAGCTTCCCAGCAAGGCAGATACTACAGACAAAGGTTAGCTTCTAACTATTGCCTCTATGGGGTCCTCTTCTTGTATAACCATAAATTTTAACTGTCCTTCTATATGACTCTACTCTCTGCCTTGCGTTCTTTCAGGGACAGAGAAAAGAAGCTGTGTCAGCCACCAGCTTTCATAGACATCCTAAGTAAACATTCTGGCATCCTATAATCAAAAGTTATAAAACTCAAAATGTAATATGACTTTAAGCCTGACCTCAAGGTTGTAAAAGCTCTCTGACCCACAACTGGTGCTTGATTTTACTGTAAGAGAAGTCCCCAAACGAGCCCCCATTGCTACAGCTACAGAAGCCCGATCTCTGGCTGTGCTCACAGCTATACCTGAAAAGCTTTGTGTGCCCCAAGGTAATTTTTCTTTTCCTTTTTCTGAAATAATGCTTGCTTCTGGTTTAATAGACTTACTTAGGTGGTATGCCCCCATCACTGCCTGATACTGGACCCAACAAAATTACACTCCCTTTCTCTTTAATATTTTGTTGTGTTTTTTTATTATTCATTTTACATACCAACCGCAATTCTAGCTCCCTCCCCTCCTCTTCATGCACCTCCCACTCTCTCCCATTGGGAGTCAACAAAATCTTGCATATCACTTAAAGGCAGGACCAAGCCCCTCCCCCTGTATTAATGCTGAACAAGGTATTCCACCATTGGGAATGGGCTCCAAAAAGCCACTTTATACTCCAGGGATAAATCTTGGTCCCACAACCAGAGGACCTACAGAAAGTCCGAGCCACCCTACAGTTTTCCAGATTGAGAAGCATTGATCGCCCTGGGAAGGGAAAATAGATAAGATCTTCTGGGTGACCTGAGCGTGGGGGAGCAGTAGATGGCAGGGGATGGGGGGTGAGAACATGAGGGAAAGGAATGGTCCAGTTGTGGGAGGGACAGAGAGGAAAAGCAATAAAAGTAACATCTTGATAGAGGGAGCCATTATGAATTTAGGGAGAAACCTGAGGATAGGGAAACACCCAGGAATTCACAAGGATGACTCCAGCTATGTCTCCTAGCAATAGTGGAGAATGTGCCTGAACTGGCCTTCTCTTGTAATCATATTGATGACAACCCTAATTGTCATCATAGAACATTCATCCAGTAACTGATGGAAGCAAATGCAGAGATCCAACGCCAAGTATTCTTTGTTTTTTAATGTTTGAATATCTATCTCCAATCATATCATTTTGTGTTACTTAAGACTGGGTGATTTAAAACAAAGAAAGAAAGAAACAACACCAACAAAACAATGTTGGCTACTTACTGAACTTATTAAAATAAATGACAGTTTAGGACCCTGGTGGCCCACAGTATAATGTAAGTACTTGGGATATTAAAGGAGGAGAGTTATAAATAGTTCTAGGTTAACTTAAACTATAAATCAAGATAAAACAAAACATAAGAATTTAGGGCACAAAATTTGTCTAAAAATCATAAAAATGGTTAACCATATACTTTAGCAAGTAATAATTGAAGTGAAGGTTGTTCCATAGTTTGCAAAAGCTAATTCAACAAGTCGTTGAAAGATGCAGGAACAACAAAAGGCACAATTAGATTCTGACGCATCTTTTAAACAGATAGTTGGAAGTAGTACCGACAAATATCATGTAATGACATTTTCTCAATATTATTAAATATTTTATCAGACTGGGGTCCAATAAGCACAGTCTCACGTCTTCTCATGGAATGAACCTCATCTAGTCATTTATACCATTTTTGTTTAGTTATCACACTATAATTCCCTTGTAACTGAGTAAACATGCTTGAACAAATTCTTTCCTCTATTCTACGTAACTAGTCAAAAACAACATGTATATGAGTCTGCCCTATACATTCAATGAGATGAACAGAGTGACTTTCACATTAGATCATAGGAACCAGTCACTACTGGAGCCTTGTTTCTTTCACTCGACTGCAAGAAGATATTGTGATGTTTCCTAGAAATGATCTGAAGAATCACAGAAAGGTTAATACTATGATTAAAGAGACTGAGGTATGAGGGCAAGTTAAAATCATAGCACAAAAGGAAAATACTTTGAATTGTATGCACTGAGCTCTCTTGGTATTAGCTATTCTTGATAATGCAACATTAACAACAGAGGAACAAAGATAAAATTCTGAACTAATAATTAATGTGTGTGTAAAGTACCATAATAATAAAACTGAAACAATCAGAAATGCATACTGTTACAAAATATATTGGCCTATACTATAAAAAATTAAGCTATTTGCTGCCAATTACTTTTGAAATCATCTGATGAAATTAATAAAATTCTTTTAGGAAATGAGGTAAAAAATTAAATGAAGTATAAAGCAGATATTCCCCTTCCCCCTAAATCACAAAATAATTCTAGCTGTACACCTGTGGGTGTTGATGGGTGGCGTGGGACCTAGACATGTTGGTATGTCTGGTTTTTGCTATACCTCAATTCTTCCTTTTCTTCAGTTAACATGTCAGTCCTCATTTGAGTGAGAAGATCTTGCTAGAGAGAAATTCAATGAAGTTAAAGTCCTCCTATTGAGGTTTCAGTCACCACTAGAATTGAAAGGAAAAGCAACAGCAAAAAGTGCATCTTAAAGTATTTTATATTAAACATGCAATTGCTCCTATGTCTTAGTGTATTATCAAAAGGGATGTAGAATGATTAACAGGAATATTAAGAGTCAAATTAAACATCATTTCATGATTAAACTTGCCATGCAATTAACAAATATTATCTCATTGTATCTTCCTTTTAGGTCTCATGATTTTGTATTATTATCTTGCTCCCTTTATCTTCCATTTTATTTAGTTAAGAGGGTATGTTCATTTTGAAAGAAAAGAATGAGTTGATGTTATCTCGATCTCTCTTTTTATCTTTCACCTTTGGTTTTGTTTTCAGTGCAGTGAAACAAACCAGAGTCTAGCCTACACTAGCCAAATTTTCTACAGTGGGTCAAAGAACATTGAAGATATTCTAGCATGACTACACATGAATTTCCAGTAAGCCATTTCTTTCAAATGAAATACAATCTTGGATAGAAAATTTATACATAAATATGCACATACACATACAAACACATGATCTACTTTTATCTGAAAGTTTCAAAGTTAGTGTTGTAATCAGAGATTCAAATTGCAATCATATACTTCAGGTTTTTTTGAAAGTAACACAATAAACATTGATATGTAATTTGTATGACTCCAAAATTATTCTATTTGCTAATCATAGTACTTGTACAAAAATGACATTTGTGATTTTACAGCTGCATATTCTATTGAGCTGCTTCCAATGATATTAAGTAGCACTCTGTATATTATGAAATTATTATGGCAGCATTTCTGGTAGCTTAAGAATGCAATGGAGGACAGTGAGATATTTCAAAGGGTAAAGAAGCCTGGAACAAAGAACACTTACTTGAATTTGTTCCATAGCTCCCACAACGTGAGCGGGAAGATGGAGCTCCCTCTAAATGTCTGCTGACCTCCATACAGGTGCAGTGCCACCACACACACACACACGCACACAACCATACATGCATACAAACCTACATACACATACATACATACATGCATACATACATACAATACACATAAATGTGATTCAAAACCGAAACTTTTATTTAACAGAAGGGATGCAATTGGAATTCATATTCAATAAAGGATGGTATTTTTCACATAAGGAATTTGCTGTATGAAATGGATGAATGAAATTACTTTTATAGAACAAATTAAGGAAACATGAATCCAATTTATACAACTTTCTACTCTTTGATATCTTACAGACTTTCTCTAAATGTTGGGCTTGATATAATTTATTTAATCTAGCTTTGGCAAAAATAACAAGTAAGCTTTATAAGTTCCCTTTGTGCTTTGCATAGCAGCTGCTACAATGATGTCCTGACATGAAATAGAACACGAGAAGGTTGATTATTTCAATACAGCTCTCTCTTCTAACTATTGCTTAATATATTCTAATACAATTGACCTTTTGAGCCATGGTACTTATAAAAGTATTTTTATTAAATGGTATTTGCAATTACTAGATTCACACAGCACATTTTTTGGTTCGGCACACTAGGGTTTCCAGAAATTTATTTACAAATGAGAGCTCTAAAGTTTAAACCGAAGATGCCTTTCCCCACAGACACAAGCTAGCAAGTGAGTGGAGTCCTTGTTTCACCAAGACAGAAAACAGCACATGTTCCCATATCACTGTCTGGTTACTACAATGTGAAAAGGGAAAGCAAAGGTCTACGTTACAGTGTTAATGTTCAGAAGAAAACACAAGAATTATGAATCTAACCTTATATAAGATCTCCTCTTTATCAAATACTTCAGCAAAGTATTTTTCTTTATTTAAGATTGAACAGTTGCCTAACCTGTCACAAGTTCCCTATAAATAGACAAGTCATAGCAGGCTTTTTTTTTTTTGTAATTTTAACAGTTCTCTGTAAATTGTGACAGTGTCATTGTAATAAATAAGAGATGTTTCTTAGTTTGTTAGTTAATGTCTGAGACAGAATTCCGTATATAGATGATAGTAAGACAGATGCTGTTGGGTCTGCTGGGAGAACTGAGGACTATAAATGCTCTCTGGAAAAGGGATACAAAGAAGAGCACACTGAATATGTCTAGCCTTGTAAACTACTTCTCCTAAACTTTCAGTTTTCCTAGTATCTTAGAATTTTTGTCATTAAGCCTAAAGAAAAATATCTAATTGTTCCTTTTCTACTCACCTCAAGTTTTAATGCATACATAATCCCCAAATTTTGTTCTTTTAAGTGTTTTATAATGCACCTGCATTATCACAATCAGACAGCCATTATGTTATATTATACGCTCATTTTTCTATACACAATTTACTGAAATCAACTGGCTAATACATTTCTTAATGATTGATAATGGATAATGATTATTGTATCTCATCAGTTTTCTTCCATATATAATGTTGTACAATAATCAAGTTAGAGTAAATCAAAGAAATATGTATTAAAAAAACAATCTACAAAAAGAAAATAGAGGTGCCATATTCTGAGACTTTGGTATAGTGTATAAATTTCCTGGCATGAGCATAAAAGCATAAAATAAAGAAGATACAATTCACAAATGACATTACTCATAACTAAAAAATATCAGCGAACCTGAAGGAAAATACAGTACCAAGACAATTTAGGATCAATTCTTTGCAGACATTAACCTGGAAAGGCTCAGCACCCAAAATATATAAGTAATTAAAGTAATATAACAAAGCACATAATCCAATTAAAAATTGAGAAATAATCTGAATGGACACTTAATGAGAGAATAAATATCTATTTCAAGAAATTTATTAAAAAAATTTTCAATACTCTGGCAATTGCGGAAATGTAAGTCAAAACTATGATGATATTTTATTTCAAACCAGCAATATCCTAGCAAGGATGTAAAGAAAAGAAACTCTCATCCATTGTTGGTACTGATGAATTACAATGCTCATTATCGAAATTGGTATCAATGAGATATTTCAAGTATTTCACCTGCATGTATATATTGCAAAGACATGAAGTCCATGTGTCAAAATAGAGCTTTATTTCCATATTTTGTGGTAATCCTCATACCCATTCCAACCACAAGCTAAGTTCTCATAAATATAGAAATGGATTAAAAATTGCTTTACATAAAATACAATATTATTTATCCAGAATACTAATAAAATTTTGTAATTAGAAACAAAATGAATTAAACAGGAAGAATTTGTATTAAATGAAATAAGCAAGGGCAGAAGATAAGTGCTATATGTTCTCTCTCTCTTATAGGTAAATCAAAAAAATAAATAAACAAACCTGAGTATCAAATAGTGGTTAGTACAAGTTGAAAATATGGAGGAAGGAGCATAAAATTAGGCTGAATGTCATCAATACATTCTGTAAAAATAAACTGAATTATTGCTATATATCCATTAACATATATGATTGATAATAATTAAACAATTTTAAATAGGAAGGAAGTAAATCAATAGCATCCCATAATTTTAAAGACTCTAAAACCTCTGTGTTCAGAACTATATGAAGATACATGCATACACATGACTACACACATATACACATATGCACCCACATAAAACTCCACTCATTGAAAGATAATCTCAGAATTAAACATCTAAGTACAGATATCTTTATTTAACTGAGTTAAGCAAGGCACATATCCTTGCTACTATCACTTGAATACACTATCAACTGCAATATTAGTCTATGTGGTATTCCTCTCTAATATTTAGCTTTTGTAAGTCCTCTGCATTGTAATTTGTCCCTAGGAAATCACCAGCTTCTTCAAAGACAGAATCTCATTCTTCCTCTCTGCTGCTCCCAGTGCCTACTCTAATGATGAATTACTCTTCATTCTCCTAACATAAACACTCTCAAAATTAATTAAGTCAGCCTCCCTTCCTGGTAATTCTCCAATCATTGTGGACACCCATGGGGACATATGTGGAAATGTCATTTTGGGAGCTCATGGCTGCCCTGTTTCTGCACTAGAGGAAAAGCCTGCTGGGATCATCAAAGTCCTTCTGAGAACATGAAATTAGGACCTCAGTGGAATCTACACTGGACAAAGCTGGGCTTTAGTTGTTATTGTCTTTTATTAAAATTAAAATCCTTGAATAATTAAAAGTGAGATATTTATATTTCTACAATTAAATCTCATTAATAGATATTTAGGAAAGTATTTTAAAATATTTCCTTTAAATTTACCTCATCATCATCTTCAGACCAAAAAAGTCATAACTAAAAAGTGTAAAGACTTATTTATCTTTAAAATAATAATTGAACTTTTTATAGCATATTCTGCAAGATTTATGTATTTACAAAATAAATATAGATGAGAATAAATAAAATAAAGTAGATTTTCTATTAAAGACTTTCTTCTTTGAAGGAGTGTTTCATCTCAACCTCAAAAGATATGCAATCACTTTATGAGTAAATATCGAAGAATATTAATTTAAGCTCTCTGAATGTTTGCATCCAGGCAAATAAAATGTAAGAAGTTGCCAAGGGACATAAAAAAAAAAAACAGCCAACAACAACAAATCTAAAATGTTTAAATTTTCTAGCAAGTTTTTAACTAGAGCCTGTAAAGTTGAAGAACATTCATGAATATATGGATCATGCAAATCATGGAATTAGTGACCAAGAATTAGTGATAGACTCTTTTGTATATTTAAACAAAGGACTGAAATTTGATCTCTGAAGGCTATTAGGTATGACAAGGGCAAAGTTGCTTATGGGGGGGCCATCTTCTTCATGAACAAAGGGAGTGCGATTGCATCACTCAGGAGAAGTATTTTATCCCTTTAACACTCATACCTGAAATGATGGAAGATAGTAATACATCAGAAATGAAAATTTCACAGCATAAATCAGCCTATAAGAATATCAATTGATCTTGAACACACAGTGTAGAAGCTATCAAGTTCTTATGCCAACCAATATCATTGAACCCATATGAAAATTAATATTAGGAATAATTTCCTAATCAGGTAAGTATTTTGGAATAATGGTTATTGAAATTTATTTTATTCCATTTAAAAATGCTTTAGAATATCAATTTATAAATAATAAACATAAGTATTTAACTCATTTAGTTATACATTAATATTCCAGGTATGAAATTTTCTATTATATTCTGGTTTATATTTTACTTTCAGTCCACTTCATGTCAGCCTCACACTCTCATTTTTGATTTGACATTTATCAATACTCATCACATATATATTACTTTTTCATTTTTATGCTGATGCTCTCTGCATCAGCAGATACAACAATCAGGTTGTATCTCATTAATACCAAAAATGTTGAAAGTATCATAAGTGGAAGATCATTTCTGCAGATTTCATATAAAAGCTTTCTTCATAAATCTATCCAAAACATTACTGAGATTTCAAGCAGGATGAACTGGTTAAGGCTGAAATTGTAGTCTTTACTTTGTTTTCCCTTGAGAATGGAATAAGAGACTTAAAAAAAAAAATCTCACTAGACAAAGTGTCTACCTTAGAAGCAAGAGGATTTCCTTTGATCATGGTGATCCATGTGATACAAGCTTGGAACCTAATTGCTGGGGAGACAGAGACAGACATAGATCCCCTAGGGCTTTCTGGCCAGGCAGCCTGAATAAATAAGTAAACTCTAGCTAATGGCAGACATTCTCTCAAATACACACAAACAGAAACAACAAAAATGTGGAAGGCAACTGAGATAAACTTTCTGAGGTTATTCTGTAGCACTCCACATTCACACACACAGATGAACACATCTGAGCAGAAATATGTGTACACAAACACACACACACACACACACACACACACACACATCATAGACTAATGTGGGCCCAATCAATTACTTTTAAAAATTAAATAATTCTAATTATAGTCATGCCCAGAATACTTTGCTAAACTCCCCTTTTGATGTATTCTGTAGGCTTTGACAATATTCTGCTGTGACTGAATGACTAACAGATCACAGCCACTAGGTGAAATCAAACAATATTCCCAATGTGTTGGGTTATGATTACAGTCCCAGTAGCACCAACAGATTCCATTTTGGGTTTTTTAAAACAATAACTTACAATCCATTGCCATCTGATTACTGTTCAAAATGTAGGTGAAGCTTCCAGAGACTTTCAATTTCATACAGAAAACATTAAGGCAGTTTTTAAGTTGTTAATTTTGTTTGAACCAGAGACAAAGACTCGAACCTTCTATTTCTGAGAAGTCTGATTCTTCCTTCGTGGGACTCTGGTTCAGCATTGTTTAGAGTGAGAAAGAGACCTAGCAGGTGTGAACACCCAATGTAAAGAGCAGCAAAAAAGTGAAGACCAACGGTATTTCCAGATCTCTGCGTGGCAAACAGTAAATAGGCAATCACTTCTACCTGGTAAGTGGATGGTAATCATTGTGATGACTGAAGTTTCATAGCAGTTTGTTATAAATGCGAGTCATGAGTTTGCATTGATACATTGAAGAAATAGTCGCTGATGTAAATTTCCAGAATGTTTAAAACTGTAAAATCATAAAAGGGACGATGGGTAAAAAGAGTGATAGAACAAACTCATGCTTAGAAAGAGAGTAATGAGGACCATTCTGGAGATGCCAGTCCAGCTGCCAAATGCTTCAGGATTGCTTGACAAATATCTACTCTTCATATCAGAGGATAGATTTAGTAGAGTTGGCTCTGGGCTGGCTTTGAATCTTTTCGTGCTTATATGTATTATGTAAAACATACATATCCCAGAAAAAATTGGTGAGGAAGTGTAAAAGCGACTTCTTCTTATGCAGAATATGATTATTTATAAAAATTCAATTAATAGTTAGTGTTTGCTTATTTAAATGTCATCTATGTTCAAGGTAAAAGGAATGAGGAGAGTCAAGAAAAATGAGGCCAAAACTTTGTTGTATTATTTTTCAAAAATAAATGGTATTATCTAAATGCCTTCATGACATACAATTTAAATTTTCTGGGCTTCGTGACTATTAATGACATATAGCTAGAAACATAAAACATGAGCGTCGTCGCTTGTAGTTTAAAATATACAATGGAAATTAGGATGACAGGAAACTAATTACACAATCAAGCAAAAGTATAGAGAGAAAGGCTTCGATAGTAAGACAGATATAGAAAGAAAGACAGAAAGATAAAGAGAAGGAAGCTGTTTCATTATTTATAACAGAAATATTGAAATGTAGATCCAGACATTGTCTGACATTAACATACATCAGCTGTGAGCTACTTCTGAACTATTTCTCTGGCAATACCCAGGAAAGCACCGAAGAATGGATTCTATCTAATATATATAAATACATATATTTCTTGGCATAACCAGAAAATCTCAAGTAAACCTGTATTGTATGTTCTACTACTAATGTACTTTGACATGATACATAAATATAAATCATTGGTACTGAGGTCCAACACTCAGAATTGTATGTGACTTCTTCCAAGGTCATGTAAATGAATCAAGAGGAGAAACAGGCAGATCTGCTGAGTGACAGAGACAGGACAAGCTGGAGTCTCAGAATCTTCTCAGTCAACAGATGCCGAACTGCCCAAATAACTCCAGCACATAGACCCTTCCTAGTGACACTGTCCTAATCATTGTTGATTCACAGTACATTTGACAATAGTCAATAGTGGAAGATTCTGCCCACACCCCAGTTGTTTCTTCATTTTTTTAGAAAACAGTACACTATTATTGACATTTCTGGAAAGAAGACTGAAAGCAGCAAGCATTGGCTGGGACCTTTTCATGCCTGTTTAAATTATCAGAGGTTCAGACCAGCAACGCTAGTGCTGGTCGGCAACTGAGACGTCCATATACCACCTCCCGCCTTTCCTAAGGAAGGCCCCTGGAGGCTGGCTCTGAAATGCTGAAATAAATTAACTGGGAGACTGTTCCTGAGCTATCGCTAGCACATTAAACCTTCTTAAAAGATTATTTCTGACTCACATATTCCTTTACTGATTCATTCATGTGGAATTTGAAACTATAAATCACATTTGTTACATTTTAGAAAATTCCCTTTGCAGGATTTCAGTTATATTAAAACTAAATAAATCATCTTTAGCCAAAAATAGTTTTAATCTTCAAGTTCCTCTGAGATGTTGCACATCCCTACTCGTCTCAGACTGCCCAAATTAAAACTATTGTTTTGGGCTGAATGCAGAAAATTGTTTAGCATTAGTATTGATCTCGGAAAAACAGCTTAAATAATTATTTTAGTTTAAATACATTTTGAATACATATACCTTCTAGTCCATTAAGAAAAGTGTCCTTATAATCAGCTCTAAAAATATTGCTAAATGCTTCCAAAATTTATAATTTTTTTATTTCTGTATAATATTACAACAATAAATGATATGCAAAGAATGTGAGACCCACAACTGTATGAGTTCACTATTTTAAATGCATAATCCTTTAGTTTTTCTGAGTAAAAACTAATATAGTGTCTTGAATAATAACAAATGCTACATCAGCAACAACCATAATTACATGAGCGATGTATGATTGTCATGTACATTATAAACAATCATTATTAAAATGCTATGCTTACCTTTGCCACTAAATAAATGAGTGCATTAGATCAGAAAGTGGTCAACTTGCAATATGAAGAAATAGATATTCAATGAAAAGCACACATGCCATGAGAGGCCTTACTTTAGCATCTCTTCTTTAGTCAACAAAATGTCCCCAATGAATGCCTGTTGCTGTGCTATAGCGGAGCCAGCTTATACAAGTTTGCCAGGGCTGATTGCCAAATAGTCACATATTTGCAACCAATTGATACTGTAAAATCTGTCCCGGTGGGGATATTTACACCATGGAAATTGGCAGTGGTACAAAGCTCACCTCCCCCTGCCCCTTTGTTGTTTATGTAAAAACATCTGCCTGTGCACAGTGCTACAGAGGCTTAATGATAATAGCTAAGACCCAAACCCAGTTTCCCACATACTTATTTAAAATGATAGCCTTGGAAAAGAGATAAAGCCCCCAAACAGAAAGATGACTAAAGCTAATTTTGACAGCTTAAACCTTTGTGGTTTGAAGAATGAAATTTTCATTATCAGAAATAAAGAAATCAGGAAGGAAGATTCATTAGGGATATAGAGATGAAACTTGAGTTGTTTGTCTAGGGATGAAATTAAGAAGGAACATCAGGGGAGATAAAAATTGGAATTTAAATCATCCATGATCACAGCTTTGTCTGTGAGAGCAGATCTTTAAATTGCCTTTATATTACAGTCAACTGGTGGGACTGAAGATCAACCAGTGGATGAGTCTCAGCCTGGGAGACTGGGACGACATAATTGGCAGGGAATGTAGCCTGAGCTTTGGAATTTTTAGGTACAGCCGAGTTGATTCTAATGCACACTATGAACTGGGAAATGCTGCTGTACAATTTAAACCTTTTACAATTGCTTAAGAAGTCAAATACTTGAAATAGAGAAAGAAATGGTTTCATACTAAACATTTAGAGAACTGAAACTAATCAAGATTTCGGTGTGCTATAGATTTGGCGGTACTCATATCACTTCTATGTACTTTCTAAAAGGTTTCAGTAAAGTAGGTGTAGTTGTTTTTACTTCACAAAGTAAATAGCATTGGGGGGTATAGAACCTGAACTAGTCATCTTTTATGACAAGGCAAGGAATCCATAAGATGAACTGGAAAACCAACCCAGCCACAGAACTTTTGACCAACAATCTGTCCTGTTTGAATGATGTGCTGAGGTCATGGTGTCTCAGAAATTGTAGAGGTGGCTGGTTTAAGTTGAGGTCTATGCCACTAGAGGGAGACTTTTCCTGACCCTGCCTGCATGAACGTCTGGAACTAGAGCTCACACAGGCCAGAGACCTAAGATAGAATAAAAAAAGAAAAAGAGACAGGAAAAATAGCCAACGAAATGAATCATAATGACATTCTGATACATGTATGGATCAGTGCTGTTTCCAGTTGTCATCAGAGAGGCTGCGTCTAGCAATTTATGGGAGCAGATCCAGAGATTGATAGCCAAGCACTAGTTCGAGTCAGGGGAACCCTGCAGAAGATGGAAAGGAAGGATTTTAGGACTCAGAGGGGTCAAAGACAGGACTAGAATGTGGTCCACAGAATCAACAAAGCAGGGCTTCTAGGGGATCACAGAGACCGAAGAGGAAGCAATCACAAACGCTGTAAGTGTCAGAGCTAGGTCCTTTGTGTATATACTATGGTTATGTACCTAAGTGTTCTTGTGGGACTCCTAAAAGTGGGAGTTGGGATTGTTCTGTGAATCTTTTCCCTGCTTGTGGGACACGTTTCCTCCTACTGAATATCATAGTTCTGTCTTGATAGGAGGGTTTGTGCCCACTCTTATTGTAACTTCTTATGTCATATTCAGTTGACATTCCTGAAAGGCCTGCCTTTGTTTGAAGGCAAGCAGAGGAGTAGCCGATTTAGGGGAGAGGCAAGGTGGTGGGGGGACACTAAGAGGAGTGGAGGGAGGGGAAAGTGAGGTCATAATATAATGTGTGAGAGAAGATTTTTTAAATGGCTGATATTCACAAATACTTTAGATATGCACATAATAGTTGAGAATAATATCAAAGACTAGACTTAAAAATGAGAGAAAAAGAAAATACCAATTGTGTTTGTAATAAACTAATAAACTAAGACACGATGCCAATAATAAACTGAACTTCCAATCAAAATGACATACACACAAATTGCATATTAGCAATATTTATGACTCAGATCTGTTTTAATTTGGGTGGAAGCAGTAGTTTAATTACCTCTAAGTGATTATTCCCAAGACAGATAGCTACCTCCCTAGGAACACATTCTCCTAATGTGAGAATGCATTAACATTACAATCAACGGACTCGTTCAATCCTTTGCATTCCACATAAAACAAAATAATATTAAGAGTTCCACATTTCTATTTCCTCCCAATACAAATAGAATTTCAGAGTTGTCTAGAAGACAGAAGAGTTAGGTGCATTTTGATGGAATTGAAGGCATGCTTTTGCCTTCAAGTTTGCACTGTCACCTGTTTTTATATCATACACTAAAGATAGAAGAAACAGGAAAGAGAGGATGTAAGGAAAAGGAAGAAGGATAGAGAGCAAAATATCAGAGACTGATTCCTGTGTGTGGTATGTTGCATGGGATTCCATGTTTTCCCAAGCTTTCAAGTGAATCTGGTATTTGTAATCTACCCATTTATGGACCATATTTGAGAAGTAAGACAATGAACATTTGAGGTAAAACGTATGTTGGATGTAGAATTCATTCGGTTCATCTCCACCAACCTCATGTATGCTGTGGAAATAGGGTTCATTAAATGCAGCAAATCCACCAACCCACAAACCTCACGGCAGGTGAGAAAACCTCCTTTAGGCAGAAACCATCATGCCTCCCACATACAGGTACTAGACATTACCAATGAATGTTTTGTCAGGTGTGGGAGAGAACAAGTCATAGATCCGCATATAGTTGTGTATTATTGATTAAAAATAAAAATAACTGTATTGGATAAAATGTTTTAAAATATCCCATCAGCACTAAGAATTTAAATTGAAGGGATGCTCAAAAATAGAGAGTATTTATGTTGTACACAGTGTACATCAGAGTATTCAAACCATTCTTTCTGATAAAATATTTAATATGTAAACATAACATCAACATTTTTGAATTTCTTCTTACTGAGAGATTTTACGTGAACCAGGGATGTGTTTCAAATGGTGAAGTCTAGGTGGCCCATGGTATATAATGCAAATTAAGGACACAGCAATCGGTCTTCTGAAACAAAGTAAACGATAAAAAGTGCCCCTCCTGCAATTTCAAGTTGCCTTCAGTGGCATTCACCTTCCTCTCTCAGCATAACTGGAATGTCTCTCCAAACTAGAAAACGGAGGGCTTCAGAAACATTATGTAGCTAAAAACGGAGACTATTTTACCCATTAGTAATAAGTGTACATGCTGAGCAGAACTCAGCTGTACCTGAAAAGCTTGCACAATTCCCTTTTGCTTAGCTCTGCCTGCTACGAGAGAAGCGGTGTGCTAAAGAGAATTTTGTTAAAAGCAAAAGAGTTTATATAATTGACTTTACTGGAATTAGAAGACAGGGTACCGCGTTCCCAATCTGAAGCAGCCAAGTCTATGATGAAGGAAAATTGCACAATTTAATAGCCAGATATAGACACTGTGCAGTAATAGAAGTAATCAAAGGCTTGGGCATACTTCAAGGAAGAAACTGCTAGTTTGCCCTTTGCTCCAGAGAGCAGCTTGCAAGTGAGGGAGTGTTGCAGGAAGTGCTTGTGCATGCCTTTCTCACTCTGGGCAGTACTCCCCAGAAAGGGAGAAGCTAGCAAGTCAAAAACTTAAGCACGTTAAACATACGCATCCTCTGAAACTGTAAATTTTGTTTTAAACGTTTTAACTTCCACTGCTTTTGAAATAGGCACAAAGGACTGTATATTATATTAAAACTAATTTTTTTAATGTTGTTCTCACCTCTAGCACACTTGAACTTCATTAGGCTACTGCCTTCTATTTCTAGTATACACATTCTAGAGAAAGGGAAGACATAAGCCACATTCAGGGTAAAGTCACACCAGCTTTATTAAACATCTGTAAGAAAGTGAAGTCTCAGTCATAGAGGTTTGCTCATCTGTAGCATCTTTGGGGAAATGTGACATGAGTGATTATAGCAAGAAGGAAGGATCAACAGGACCACAGTCTTGACAAAACAAGCCCCTAAAAAATCATAAATATTAGGATTGCAACTTTGGATGAGATAAAGAACAAAGTCTGGATATCATCAGAACTCATCTAATAAAACACATGTTTTTGGAGACCAAAATATTTTCAATAAATCCCAAGACTTATGTATAGAAATGTGTATAGTTCACAAATATATTAGAAATAATTTCATTCTTGTCATAAACTGATTTGAGGAATATTCATAATGATTGAGATTAAGCACTTGGGTTTTAGATTACCCTAAATTGCCAGTTAAACACACATAAAATTAATTTTAGTAAAATGTAAGTATATGTGACAGCTCAATTAGTATGATTTATATACCTCAAAATAATCATAGTATTAAGGTAGGCAGCATCCTGTCCAGTTTTATTCGTATCAGGAATTTTTCATGCTATTGACTAACTAAAGCAACTTTGAAACAAAGCACAGGATACCAGGATCTCCCACTAACTTTTCTTTGTCTATGGCTTATTTGTGAAACAATATTACTAAAAGTTTTAGTATTAAATATCAACTTTCTTTATTTTATGCACATTCCTCATGAATGTTTGTTTTAAGGAGACTTAAGTATAAAGAAAAATGCTATCACATTGGTCATTAAAATTGAGTAAAATGTATTACCAGTTTCAATTCACTTGAGTGTAACACTAAAGGAAACAGGAAAAATTGACACTTACATAATATCCTAAAGACCTGTGAAAAAAAAAAGTTTGCCCATGAATTTAATGTTGATGTTCTCCAAATATTCTAGGAGCACCAAGTTACCAAAAGAAAAAAAAATCATTCACCAAAATTATATAATCTAGCATCACAAAAAACCTCTTTGCTCACATAGTAGCAGATGATTCTTTTCTACACACATGCACAAATACAGGCACACACCCAGACTCACATGCACGCATGCATGCACACACACTCACATTGATTTTTAAATTAATTTTTAATTGATTTTTAAAATAAATGTATTCTTCTCTCCTCTTCCCTGAGGGCATACTCTCAATGGCACATCTTATTACAGTTTATTTATTTAAAGAGCATCAATTAGCCCTTTTCCAAGTAAGGTTCATATTTCTTTTTAAAGGGATCATATCAATTAGTGAAAAATAAAAACATTTTCAGTTATTGACACAAACCCAATCTCTAATTTGACTAACATATCGAACTTCCTTGTAAATTAAATTCCTAGTGTCTGCTTGTACATCTTTCTCTAAATTACATGCTTCTATACCATTATGAACCCATTTCAGTAGGATTATATTCAATTCTTCACTGAAACTTGTAAATGGGGACTGTTCTTTCATTACCAGCCACCCTGACCCAAATAATCATACGGAAACTATATTAATTACAACATTATCTGGCCAGTGGCTTAGACATCTTTGTAGCTAGCTCTTATATCTTAGATAAGCCCATTTCTATTAATATGTGTATCGCCAAGAGGCTGTGACTTACCAGTAGGTTCTGGCATCTTTTTTTTGGGAAGCTACATGGTCTCTCCTAATCTCTCTCTATATTTCTGTTTGGATTTCCCCCTGGCTTTACTCTGCTAAGCCATTGACCGAAACAGCTTTATTAATTATCCAATAAAAGCAACACATATACACAAAGACAGACAACAACAGAACCTATCATCTATATTCACAAGGATATGCCAGTTGCCAGTCTATCAGTAAAGCAATGTTCAATCATATACCTGATTTCTTCTTATCACGGTCTGTGTAATATGACTTTGCTAGCTAGTCCTTTCCATATTTGTTCATTCAACTCTTCCCCTGCCCTGGACTGAATTTCCTTGCATTTCTTAAATCTACCATGACTAAAACTGGACTACTACTTTCTTCCCCAAATTAAAATCTGTCCACTTTTTCATTCTGGGTGTTTTTTATCACCAACCTGTTTCACAAGAGAAAGTAGAGAACATTTGAGGTATCTTCGGCTCGCCTTGCTGTTCTCACATATTCCCCGTAATCAATGAGCACATTAGCGACTTTAATAAAATCAATGCAGACATATTCATTCTCACCACCTCACTTTCAACAGATTTGTCTAATTCTGTATGTTATGTCTCTCTTCAGTGACATAGTCTGTTCCCAACAAGAGTTCAGCCTAAGACTTTTAAAATGTAAGGTGTATGATTTTCATGTTTCAAAGACATCTAGTACTGAAACAATTAGCATTTGAGTGATTTGTATAATGTCTAAAGCTAATTCTTAGCAATGGGATTCATCATGCCTTAGTCAAAATGAGCAAACTCCTCTTGCACTATAATGGTAATGTTTATCCTGTGCATTTAATAACTCTCAAATGCTAAGGATATTACATATAGGCTTTAATGTTTATTAATGGATAAAGCATGAGTTATGAGTTATTTCTGTGTTAAACTGTCATGAACTTAAATGTAGTTAATTGAACTGTAAGAATAAGCATATATTGTAGAGTTAACATCTCTCAGAATCTCACCTTGATAATAAAGGATCAAAGGTCTGTGCACCACGCTTCTACAAACATATTGTCTAAGTATTCTCTATGTATCATCTGAAGACATTGGAATTATAGGAGATGTCTAACAAGATCTAGACAACATTCACCTTCCAAATTGAGATGAGAAGATAAAATCTAATAAATATATGCATATACATCATTATGAGACCATAATTTAAGAAGAGAAATCTTCTAATAGATTCTTTTATGTGCTCGTACTTGAGGGTAATTTTGTATATGTGTGTTCAGAGTCTAAACATTCCTTGGTTTGAGATATTCCTGTTGCCAGGTTAATGTCTTTCTCTTCCCCATAATTTAGAAAAGACTTCTTTATTTCTATTCATTTAAACCCATTTAAAGACCTTTTATACCTTTTTAAAGCTGCTTAGAAATTAAATAATTCATGTGTCTTTAGAGCTGGCAGTTTAATTTCTTTTAATGAGGATTGTAACATACCTGTTTGTAGAAGAAAATCTAAATTGTGCCACCTTACTCAACACCAATATGTACAATGTGTAGTGTATCAATACTGATTTATAGACAACAATAATTTAATAAAGGAAGGAGGAAAGAGGGGGTGTGCACGTGCTTTCAAAATACTTGAAAGCTGGATTAGTTTTCTTTTTTCTTTTCAGATATATGGTTACATGGATATTGCTACTGCTATGTCTCTGAATATTTTATTATATTTTAAATTATAAAATATTCTGTTGATACAATAGATTGCCCTAGTAATCTCAGTCCTTGTCTTGCTTGCTCACAAACTGCACTACAGTTCCTCCGGTTTCTTGCCTTCTAATGGGTTCTGTCTCTCCTTTACACCTTGCCTTTCTGTTGTCCTTCCATCCTGGACATTTTATCTGCTCTGTCTGCATCTGATAAAGGTAGCCCCAGCATTTCATGGACAAGGTCACTTTAATTGTCCTTCCCAGGTAATGTCAGTGTGGCAATACTGTTAGTTACACTGTCTCCTGTCTACCTCACATTCTTCAGTGGTCTCTGGCAGATGGCTGCAACACAGTGCCAGCTCCCACTCTCCTTTCTAGAATATCTTTGATGGTTTGTGTGTTTGCGTATTAAAGGTATTTTTGTGTTATTGATAATCAACTAAGCCTTGAGCTATATCTTTCCTAGGGCATTATAAATAATTACTTTGGCAATGATAAGAATCTGACATGATCTTCTATGATTGCTTTGAGTGTGGGTGTGAATTTATTGTCAAAAATTAGAAAGAGGACATAACTAGAAAATATTGTTCTATATGTAACAGTATGATTAGTACTTGGAACTATATATCCTTGTTTGAATTTTACCATGTCTTATTTACATAGTACCACCTCTCTGAGTTGTTCAGGAGATGAATAACATAATTCCTTAAGTGTATTAGCCCTGTTCACTATGCTTTTCTGGCAATCTCTAGGGCTTGATGCAATTTTGAAAAGGGTAGTATTCTTGGAAAGTGCTGGAGATAAAAATCTGAACCAATTTGCCCCTGACGAAAGCCTTGTTTAAACAAGACCTTGCTGTGGTATATATAAACTATGATATGGTACAAAAAAAATCTTGAAAATAGAAAGTTTTTAAAAAGCTGAGAAAAACCACAGGAGTATATCTATGGCACTGTACAGTCTAGCATTAAAAGAAAAATTATTTGCAGCATCACATCGGAATAGGTATTAAAGATGTTCAGTCAAATGATTCCATTTAAATTCTACTGATTTTTACTACTTTCTGAGTGAACTTGTGTAAGCAGTCCATCTCTTTTACTAAATTTTTAAAAGTAAAAAATATAGATAGTAAATATCTGAAAAAAAGGATAACTAAAAAAGATTATTTCATGAAAAGTAATGAATAGAGTGCCATAAAACAAATGGATGGCAAATAGTTAGAAGTGGATAAAAGACAGTCTTTATTATCATTGGTTGACTGTTGATATCTAATATGAAGAAGATAATTCTACTGAGAGCCTGGGGAAAATGATTTCTTATCTTGTAAACCAGAAGCAGAAAAATCTTGCCTATAGCTTAAGAAAGACACAACAAGTGCATAAATTCTATCTGTGTTTTTTGTTTCACATTTGCAGCTATGGATTTTTAAAGGGCTCATCATTTCATACATGCCTTTTTCTTCAGGGAGGGGATAGACAGTTAGAAAAGGTGACTGTTAAATCATTACCTTGACAACAAAGAGAATCAATTGTGAAATAAGCAAAAAAGACAGTCTTAACACTTTCTCAGCTTCTCCACATTTAGCTGCAAACAGTCAATTCCCTTTAACTAAACTTAGAGCTACTTTTTGAAAGATATTACAGTAAAACTTTCTAAAGAATTGGCAAAAATTAAAGTTGGATATATATTTAATTCAGTTTGGATGCATTTTATTTTTACCCTCTTATGGGTTTGTGTTTCTGGAATAAGATTGAGATAGTGACTTTTTTATTTAAATGCAATAATTAATATATAGCAAAGTCTATTTGCTTAACACTACTCAGAACATTTTACTAGCTATTAATGCCTTCAGGCATAGCAACATTTCTAAGAAATTCATTTTTTTACATTGGAGAATAATCAATGCAACAGAGATTAAATGAATTGTTCAAATTTGAAGACCAACAAAGAAAAGAGCTAGGATTTGAACTATGATATTTGAGCTCCAAAAGGTAGCCTCACAGGCCAGTTACACTACTAGGAAAATATGTAACTTTGAAAGAAAGTTTGTTGGGATAAGGTTTGTGTTAGCTTGAAGATCTTCTTAACTATTGTTATTCATGTAACATTTTTACTGAGTTAAAATAGAAATATAGTTCATTTGTGTCAAAATAATTAGTCTACATCATAACAATTTAATTTGATTGCCCTATATAAATCAACTTACCATGAACTTTGAAGGCTTCAATATTAATTTAAAATATTTTAACTGACATGTAATATTTGTACATATGTATGAGTCATGCTGCAATATTTTGATTCATGTAGACATTGACAGCAATCAAATCATGACAATTATCATATATGTGACTTTACATTTTATTATGATGTATAATGATTTTTATGATGAGTATATTCAAATTTCTCTGTCCTAATTATTTGAGATGCTAATTTCAAATTTTTTCTTTTGTATGCTTATCTGGAGTAATTTGTGAGCCTAGAAACTAAAAAAGAAGACTCCATTTTTGTGGGCAAATACATTAAGGAGGAGATAATAAAATATAGGAGAAATGAAAGTAGTAATGCGATATTCTGGGGACAGAAAGTTTTAAGCATAGAGTGTATAGGGGATTGGGGGATGAAGGACAGGAAGGAGACAACGAAAATGATGGGTGCATGCAAAGCTATATGTAAATCTACAATCTCCCAAACAAGGAAAAGTATGATGAAATGTGAGAAAAATTATAATTTAGATGTTTAAATGTGAATGAGGATTAGGAAAAGAAAAGTTTAAAGGAAGCCTTAGCCTTAGCCAAAGGAGGAATACATATAGAAGCCATATGGAAATCCACTAGTTTGCATGCTAAACCTTTCTCCCTACTCATTGCCTCTTTCTATTCCTCTCCCCAGATCGTCTCGTCTCCCTCACATACACACACATAGACAAATACACACCCACACCACACGCACATTCTGAACAGAAATAAGACTATACAGAAAACACGAGTCATTAAATGAAAATCTCTGTCACAGAATACCTACCTAAGATTTACCAGTCATGTGGAAAATCATAAACTTTATGTTTGGATATGAGGACTTAATGTAAAAGATTTTCAACTGGGAGATCATATGCTCTAACAAAGAATGTTCTAACAGAGAACGTACTTCCGTTGGTTTGCTAAATGGCAGGGCTGTCAAATTATTTCTAAAAATTTATTTTTATACCTGCAGGTATATTTGTTTGTGGTAGGTGGTGGTTAATACAAAGACTCACAACTGGACGAAATGCCAAGTATTAGTGACTGTGAGTGCTGAGCTTTGAAAGGGATGCTTATTCAAACTTCCCTATCTCAAGCAACTTTAAGGAAGAATTGTCGCAAGACCGAGGAAGCTGATGGAGGGAAGAGAGTTACGATACACTAACTGCCAAATGTGACACTGCTGTTGTCCTCATCAGCTCACTATGATCAGGGCTACAGGCAGAAGATGAAACCAGTCAGAATTCCGGCTTATGTGGAGCAGGCAGTCCGGAAGCCATTTCAACTGCAGGAACGTCTGGCAATTGGTCACCATTTGTAGGTAACTCAGGTGGGTCCCCCAGTTAACAACCTCATACACATGAATATGTTGACAACATTAATTGCACTACGGTGAATATCAATAAGTTTTAAAAAATAAAAAGAGGAGATGAAGTTGCCAGTGAGTCAGTATGGGGGGCAGAAGGGAGCGACAGAGGAAGAGAGTGGTAGATGGGCGTGATCATAATACCTTTACAAAGGCAAGGAAGTTTTAAAGAGTCATGAATAAATAAAAGATTAGTGAAAAAAGAGAAGCATCTGAATTTGTTTCATACTTGAAACACTCCTGCTTGTCTAGTTGTTAAATCTATTCAAACTTATGAATCAATATAGGTGAAAAAACTGCCACACGGGACTGCTGTTGATGCAATGCTGTATTTCAACACTCATCTCCAGTGCCATTATTTCAGGAATGTACCGACTCATTGCCTAGGCAACGAAATATTAGTACTTTTCTGTAATTGATCCCTTACTCATGGTTATTATAATCCAGCTATTTCTGTGCTAATATGTGATGAATAACAGCTAAACTTTCATAGTATATTAAATATATTTGAAATATATTTTACTGGTTTTTTATTTTCCAAAATAGAAACCTCACCAAAAAATTATATGTTTAGATATAAATTGAGGTCTCAAACAATGGTGATGTTTCCAAATTATCTTTAGCCTTCACTAAGATGCTCTTTGTGAAAAAAGAAAAGAGATTTTTTTCCCCTTTCTTTTGACATACTGATTTGAACCTAAGGTTGCTCACAAGTGACACATTGCAATTAGCACTGAACTGTATATGCTTTTTCCTTGTTATTTTGAAAGAGTCTCACTAACTTGCTTAGGCTTATATTGAACTCATTTTCTAGTGCAGGACAGTGTTGAAAGTCTTACGTTCCTGTCTTAGTTCTCAAGTAGCTGAGATAATAGGCAGGTACGAACAGATCTTACCAGAAATACTGGTTAACAATTGACATAGCTATTTGGCAGGGTGGGGGGAAAGATAATTTTGATCATGATTTTAACAAAAAAAAATCAAGTCAGGTATGCATTAAAACTTGAAAATGGAAAATAAAAACTGGCAATGAGTACTGAAGAATTTACAGCTTATTTTTACTATTATATGCTTATGATTATGTCTGATAAATTAATTATAATGAATTATGTGCTTATTTCCATTTTATTTATTATATATTCCATTTAGTAGAATGCATTAGAATTATAGTGAATAGTAGTAATAATTTAGTGAAAGTAAACCTGCATATCTCTATCAAAATTCTAACAACAACTGCTGAATAATGCATTTATTAGGATTCATGTTTCAATATAACTAGTAATTTACTACACACAATGTGATAAATGACAAGGGATGAGTCTTCAAAATCATTCTGTATGTATCATTAGTGATTCAGTTCACATTCTTACGTATACAAAATATCTAAAATCATCTAATAGCTTCCTGAAAAGAGCCCAGCTCAAGTTATTAATATTTTTATTTAAATGCACATCATGACTTTTCCTAAGCTAGTAAAGGTTATTTTATAATACTGTGAAAAGAAAAGCAAATTATGATTCTGTCACTATTCACAAAAGGAATATATCTGGCTTGTTCCTATTATGGGCATGTAGGTCCCATATGATGATACACATTCACCACAATCAACAATCTATTAACTTAATAAATGATATAATATCCTTAGTTTGTTAATCATGATACACACGTGTACCAGTCATCAGAATAATCAATGATCAAGGCAAATTTCTAATTCCTTAAATGTTTTTAAATTTATCTATTGGAGGAATTGAATATGACAATAATTTTGTTTAACCATGATCACAGAACTTGACATAAAAACCTATGCCTATTTTTAATAAAAAATGTAATGAGCTCACATATTCTAGTATACCTGAATTTCATTGAGGCTTAGTTGTCTACACGGGAAAACTACGATGTGTATCTGGAAGCTGATTCCACAAAATACATGTCTTAGAAATATATATCCATTGAGCAAAAGTGACTCTGATGTCTTTGACCTCATACCGATGATACAAGCTTTGAGGGGATATAATTATTGAAAGGGAAAGGGAAAAAATCGAAAAAATCCATTCTTCTTTTCCATTTAATATTCTGATCCAAGCTAGTATATAATAATCTAAACTGTGATTAATAATGTGAGATATGGTAGGTATTCAATAAATATTTGCTTGATTAAAACATTGGAAGTTGTTTGCAATCCCCATACTAAAAGCCCTTTACTATTCATAAAAAGAGAAAAATTCATCATTTTTAAAATTTATTGTCTATACCAACCACAGTTTCCCCTTCCTCCTCGTCTCTCATTCCCTCACCCTTGTCCCTTTTACCTCCCAACTACTCCTTCTCCCACTCCATTCATATGGGGTAAGGCCTCCCTTGGGAATCAACAAAGCATGGCATATCAAGTTGAGACAGGACCAAGTTCCTCCCCGTTGCGTCAAGGCTGAACATGGCATCCCATCATAGGGAATAGGTTCCAAAGAACCAGTTTATGTATCAGGGACAGGTCCTGGTCTCACTGCTAGGAGCCCCACAAAAGACAAAGCTACACAACTGTCACCCAGATGCAGAAAGTCTAGGTCAGTCCTATGCAGGCTCCCTATCTGTTTGCTAAAAGTCCATGAGCTCTCACATGCTCAAGACAGCTGTCCCTGAGTGTTTGCCTTTAAGAGCTGGACTCCCTTGCTTATATAATCCCCCCACACTCTCTTCAGTTGGAATACTGGAGCTAGGCTCAGTGCTTGGCTGTGGATCTCTTCCATCTGCTTCCATTAGGTATTGGATGAAGGCTTCATGATGACAATTTTGGTAGTGAGTAATCTTATTACAGAAAAAGATCAGGTTAGGCACCCTCTCTACCATTGCTAGGAGTGTTAGCTAAGGCCATAACTGCCTTTCTCAAAGTTAACGACATCCTAGGCTACTATGTCACAGCAATGAGAGAAGGATGTACCAAATCAGCTTAGAAGATTTACAAAGCTTTCTGAACTGATAGACATTGCAAGGGCTATACAGTAACCTAGAAAAGGAATGTTTGAATATAACATGATGCTTATTTTACTGCACAAGTACTCAGTGCCCACAGCATAGAGAAACACATTTGTTGTTAGTTGTACAGACTGTCTGGATACAAGATTAGCAAATATCTGGTAGTTTTGCTAAAAGAGACCATATGTGTGACACACAGTTGCTGGAATATAGTAGAGGCACAAACTGTGTTAATTATTTCCTTACACTCCTGCTGTCTCCTTGACTCGAAAATAGCTTCTCAGAGAAAATATATGTTCCCTTAAAAGGGGTTTTATCACAATAGTTTACTATATATTATTCAATTCATGAAAAAAGAAACCTTTAAAACATGCATGCTCACTTGAAAGGTTCTGTATTCACATGTTGAAGAATAATCCATTTCTGGGTCAATTATTTGCAAGTATAAATGTATATGCAACTTTACAAGGCTCATATATGAGCATATTCCTTTGGCCAGTTGTCTGTTCCCTCTGTTATAGTCTCCACATTTCCTGAGCTCTAGTTTCATGTGGCTTTACAAAGTAGAGGAAAGAGAATGCAATAAAGACACATTTCTCCTCAGTTCTACTTAGCAATGTGTCCTCAAAACATTCTTATCAGGAGAGAGTAAAACTCAGATCATCACAGACACTGCAAAGCCATATGCCTAGCCAAAGGGGTATTGGATTTGTTTTTCACTAATGAGCTGTAAGCAGTTGTTCAACTTGAGCATTGTGAATTTGCATTAGCAGCCATACTTTCTTTCCTCGGAGTGTGGATGCCAGCCATTGAGTTCACCTCCAATTCTCTTTCCTGGGTGAGCTCATATCGTTGGTCTCCTCCATCTATCTTACATTGATCTTGAGCTAACTAGGATTTTCTACCATTTTAGGTTTAATTCTCTTTCTTCTACTTTCAACTCTCCAGCACCCTCATCATACCCCCTTCTTAGCAAAGAACTGTTTTCCAAGGTATTAATACAATTTTTGAGATTAGAATACAGTTACATAATTTCTAATTTCATTTTCTCTCTCAAACCCTTTCCACGAACCCTTACGTATTGCTCTAGTTCAAATTCATGAACTCTTTTTTGTTTAATTTACACACCCCCGCATAATTACACACCCTCACATCCCCAAATAAATAAATAAATGTAACATTCTCAATATTTACAATGTTATTGAATCTATATTTATTGAATCTATATGTGTATGTGTTTTCAGGGCTTAGTATTTGTGTTTATATTTCTGACTATTTAAATTATTTAAATAACATATCTACCTTTAAAGCATATCTATGTATTTATCTATCGACCTATCTATCTATTCTCCGTCTAGTTATCCATCCATCTACTAACCCTTTGAATAAAAGTCATTTGGATACCAGCTTCTTTTCTAAAATGGATTCAGAATTTTAACACTGCTTTGTGATCACAAAGGATGTCTTCAGGAGAATAATCATCAAAACAATTATAAAGAAAGGAAAGCATAATAATTATTTAGTAGATGTTGCTTTAACCCTCAGCTTGTCACATTAATAGACTTGCAAACCACTATATCATTTAGTGTAAAGTACCTAAGAACACAACCAGATAAATAAGCAGGTTACATTATACTGTAAGAGAGCAATCATTTTACTTTAACAATTACATGACCCTATTTCATTTATTTTAGCCATTGGAGGATGGATTCAAAGGGATTTTAACATAAAAGGAGTAGTGAAGTAGTGTGTGTGTGTGTGTATAATCTGTGTAGGCATATGGGTATGCATCATACACTTATGGGTATGTGTGAATAATTGTACAGCTAGACTACATATTCTATCAGGGAATTTATTCTCAAGAGCATATATTCTGTCATCACTACATGTAGAAGTTTGGGTGTTAAGTACTAAGTTAAATGTTAAGTAATATATATGTCTCAGGCAATTAATACATGAAATCTCATCGATACAACTGAGTAATTATGACACCTAATCAAAAGGATTACAGTAAATATTGAATAATATTAGTCATATTTAAACACTTAATATCAAATATTCATTATTGAGATTTATTTTAAGTGCTCGGGTGTTTGCCTACACATATGTCTGTGTATAACAAGTGTGCAGTTTTCATTGGGGCCAGAAAAATGAGAAGACCCACTGGTTCTGTAGTTTAAGATAGTTCTTAGCAACAATGCATATGATGGGAGTTGAACTCTGTCCCCTGGAATAACAATCAGTTCTCTTAACCCCTGAGCCATCTCTCCAACCTCATGACAAGAATTCTTTAACATACAGCCTGACTATTGCCTATGATGTTGTGCTGACTGGTGCTTACATATGGAAAGTCTGTAAGCCACATGCAGATATAATCAAAAATAAATATAATTGATATCATAGTTTTATTTATTTCAAATAATTAGCACTTGTGAAATGAATTTACTTATATTTTGTTTGTTATCTCATTGAAAAAGAAGTGATAAACAATAATCTCTACAAAAAGGTATTAATGGAAAAACAAGTATTAGTATATAAACATCCATTGCCTAGCATGAAATGTTTTAGATGAATTATTATCTTCAGTAAAAATCATATGCAATTCATACATGCATCTATATTCTACAGGTCTGATATATATACATCAAAAAATTCCAAAGATATATGGAGATAGAAAATCAATTTGTTTACTTATTTTCTTAGATTGTAATAAAAATTAGCTTACTTCAAGTAAATTCATAATTCTCTGATGATCTTGTATGATTATGAAACTTTACAGAAGGAGTTAGTATGAGTAACTATATATTATCATTTAAAACATGTGGGTTGTTAAATCCATTTCAACTGCACGGCTCAGTGTTCAGTTTTTCAAAGTTAATTGCAGATCTAATTACAAATGTTCTATCTCTGAAAAGTAATCGACAATCATGATCTACCTCCTCCTCAATCTTGTAAATTAAGCAGAATGTAAAATCTCTTCTTATGTTGAAGGTTTGAATGATAACGGAAGCAAAAGTGATTAGCAAAGACACTTCACAAAATATAATATTGTTTCAAAATCACAAGTCATTCTGAGGAACAAGTACAAGTAAAATAAAATAGAAATACAAAATTATTTTATTCAATAACCCATTTTGCCAGGCAAGAGCTATAAATTCTATGACTTGACTATTTTTATCTATTTACATAAAGGGTGAATTATTAGACTGAGTGTACTGGGTCATAAGCATTGAAGAAAGGTCTAACTATGTCCAAAGCAAAAAAATGACATTAATACTTCTCTTGGCTGGAGATTTTTAAAAGAGGTGTACAAGGTTTTTTCCACAGCGTGCTAGATTCTTTTTGTATTTTAAACCTTTTCTTAATAATTGGTCCTATAATCTAATAGTCTTCATTCCAATCCCCTTCTATGGCTCTTCTAGTTCCAGAAATAAAATTTAAAAACCTTGAGTGTTGACCATGCAGGGAATGTAACAACGCACAAGACTTCAGAGGTAGGCTTCCCCTCACTTTGTAACACTCACAAATGTGTTGCTCTAGCATGCTTAATTTTGGTAATGCTTAAAATAAAGTGAATGATAGCATACGTTCCAATTTTAATGATGGTCTCAGAACAAAACCATGATTTACCACAGGGTTAATGACATGTTATAGGCTCTATTCTACGAGGTTCTGAGTGCAAGGATTGCAGGACCACTTTCAAAGCTATGGGCTAGAAATACTAGAGATGTATAAAAGACAGCATCAGCATGATTGCTATGTCTATGGCATGATTCGTGTTTATGCTTTTACTTTTAATCAGTCATACATTAAATTATTTCTGATACTTTTCGTATATTGCACTAATTTAGAGATTTTAAACTAAGTATCTTTTTGACTACTTAGCAAAGTTATTTTTAAAATGAAGCTAGTACATATGTCTACACAAATGCATGCAATGACAATCGATGGAGAAAGAGGCCATGAGCTTGAAGCGGTACAGCGATGAGTTTATGGAAGGGATTGAAGGGTGGACCAGAAGGGAGAAATATTGCAAATAATATACAGTCTCAAAAATGAATAACAACAAAAAATAGCCAATATCATTGAGACCAGTAATGTGAAATGAAGTTAAAAGTTTATTTGCCAAACAAAACTGCATTCAGTGGTCTAAAAGCGCTCACTGTGCTTCTGACTTGCCTGGACGTTGATGCTCGATCTCCCACCTGCTGAGTCCACAGTACTTAATTCTGGAATTTCTGGAAACCCTAGCGGTTTTGCTTCTTTTTCAAGGTAAAGTAATCTATATGACTTGTGGTAGAAAATTATTATTCTTTATAACTTGTGATAAATCTAAGGAATCAACAATTTATTTACACCCATTAATTCATTTGAAATACATAGAAATCTGCAGCTGTGTCTATACATCTGCTTTGAAAGTGCCCCTTGGCTTCTCTTTTGGAGAAATTACACAGAACAATATCTTCTGGCCTTATCTGAAATTTTGTCTTCCAGAAATAAATGGGTACCAGTATAGGATGTGGGTTTGCATATACCAGGGTCAATGAAGGGACTGTTCCATGCCATCACTTTTAGAAGCAGGATAAAGTGGAATAGCAAATCCAAAAAGTAAAATTTATTGCTTATAAACATACAAAACATGATTATAGGGGAAGTACAGTTCAGTCATCCTCTCCACAATTGCTAGGAGTCTTAGCTGAGGGTCATCCTTTGGGAATTCAGAGAATTTTCCTAGCTTCACGTTTCTCCCTAACCCTATAATGGCTTCCTCTACCAAGGTATCTCTTTCATTGCTCTCCCTCTTTTGCCCAACTTCCCATCCAGTTCCCTCATGTTCCCATCCCCCATCCAGTGTCCTTTCTACCCCTTCCCAGTTTACCCAGGAGATCTTAACTATTTCCCCTTCCTGGGACCCTCCATGCATGGCCCTCTTAAGATCATCCTCTTTACCTAGCTTCTCTGGGGTTGTGGATTGTAGCCTGGTTACCACTACTATCAGATTAGTGACGACTCTAATTGTCATCTTAGAAACTACATCCAGTAACTGATGGAAGCAGTGGCTTTGACCCACAGCCAAGCATTGGACTGAGCTCCTGGAGTTCAGTTGAAGAGAGGGAGGAGGGATCATTTGAACAAGTGAGATCAAGATGGGGCAAACCACAGAGAAAACTGGCCTGTGCTAGTGGGAACTCAAAGACGCTGAGCTGACAATTAGGGAACCCTCATGGGACCGAAATAGGTCTTCTGAATGTGTGTGACAGTTATATGTTGAGGGAGACTCTGGCAATGGTACCAGGATTCATTCCATGAGAATGAACTGGTTTTTTTGGAGCCCATTCCCTATGGTAGAATGGCTTGTTCCTCCTTGATATGGGGTGGGGGTGGAGGGATGGTCATGGTCCTGCCTCAACATGCTATGCAAGATTTTGTTGACTCCCCAAAGAAGGTCTTACCTCCTCTGCAGAGTGGATGGGGGGTGGGATGGAGAGTAGTTGGGGAGGGGGAGAAGAGGAGGGAGGAGGAACTGGGGTTGGTTTATTAAATAAATAAATAAATAAATAAATAAATAAATAAATAAATAAATAAATAAATAAAATTTACCCTCACAAACAAAGCAATAGTTAGAAGTGTGGGTGTGTGGGTGTGTGTGGGTGTGGGTGTGGGTGTGTGTGTGTTTGGAGGGATTTTAAATTTTATTTTGAGATGCTTATAAGGTCCAAAGTATAGACATCAGAACAAAATTTCTTATTACTCATATATACTTATGTTTTTGTACAGATTGAAAACCAGAAAACAGTCATTGTATTTATCAACACTCCTTTCATGTGAAAGTATTTGGTTTTTGTATATATTCTCTGGGAAGAATTAGAAGTAACAGATAGTGTTTTATCTTCATTATCTACCTAATGTTGGAAATATAAAAAGTCAATTTATATTTCTCTACAGTTTGGAATCTGCACTTTAAGCAGGATTTGTGATGTGATTCGTTTATTTCTTAGCTCTCTTGACACTATTATTGAGGTACTCCAGTGTAGATACCTGTTAATAGTTACCCAGTGGCAGAAAAGTATTTTATTAGTTGAAGACGGGTGTGGACAATGAGAGAATCTAGGTTCATGTCATCAAGGGTGAGGGTTCTGAATTAATATGTGGCTTTAGGTTCCAATTTGGGATTGTCACTTGAATCCTCTGATTTTGTTTCTTTTCTGTGGAGGTAATTATTCAGATATTTCTCTTACTTGTGGTTGGCAGGAGTCAAACAGAATGGCAGAAATACTCACTTTGTTTTGTGGAATTAACTACACAGTATTTGTTACATGTTGACTGAAGGATTCCTAGATATGCACATGTAACCTTTACATATCTATGGTAATATTGCATGTAAAATATGCCTGCATTGTGTTATGTATGTGTTCACAAAATAAATTTTGAAACACTGGTACTGTCACTTTAAAATAATTCCATT